>JAEIGD010000154.1:0-153498 GCA_018903425.1 Zaprionus nigranus
AAAATAATTTCCAATCATGATACTGGTAGGATTGGGATAGTATCGCTATAACAGCTGTAAGGCTGTTCATGGCTGGGGTACACTCAGCTCTCCGCCCCGGGCCACTTTACAGAACATTTATAAAGTGCCGAGACCTGAGACGCAGAATGTACCTCTTTAGGGCGAAAAGTGATTTCGAATCTGGGGAAAGGAAATCGGACCATACCTCGGTGTATACCGAGTCCTTTTGCCTTAATACTCTACTACAGCGGCTGGGCCGGCTGGCTAGTTGTTGGCGCCAAGCGCGGGGAGTAATGCAATGCTTCAGCGGGCACCTCGCATCTACTTTCGCAACATATGCAACACCCCCACACTCTTTCCTCAGTGTTTAATTAGGCATAGTTTAATTGAAAACACTCCATATTTCTTCTTCTTTTCTTTATTTTTTCTTCAAACAATTTCCAATCTACACTGTAGCTCGCTCTGTTCTTTGGTTTTCTTATTTCTTTTCTAAGTTTCCTGCCTACTAGTTGTTCGCTCACCCCTATTCGAGTTGGCGATCAGGTCTTGGTCCAGTGACGGTTCTTCTGTGGCAGCGGCGTTGTTGTTATCTCTGCTCCCTGCGTAGCGCTTGTTTCCTGCGGTGGCTTCTCGTTGGCGGTTCTGTTGTTGTTGCTGTTGTTGTTCTCCCCGCGCTGACACGAACGAGGATTACTGGCACTTTCACTGCTTTGCACGTTCGCACGGTTCACTGGTCTTCTCGGAACTGTCCTTCTTCCTTCTAAAGCCGTTCACCCCCTCTGCAGTCGACGTCTCTCGGATTAGCCGTCGTTTTGTTGATTGTGCCAATTTTTCTCTCACGGTGTATTTAGTTCCTATGAGTATGTGTGCGTGTAATGCTGCCTGCGCTCTTGTGTCGTTCGCCGCTCAGTTGTAGTTTGCCGTCGCTCAGCTGCACTTGCTTGTGTGCGAATTTTCTCCCCGGGTGTATGTTTCTTTTGCGCTTGCTTTCTGGCTGCGCTCTTTGTCGCTTTGCGCTTGCGCTCTCTTCCGTGTCAGCTGTGCTCATGTTTTTGTTGTATGCGTGGCCGTCGCTTGCGCTCGCTCTGTGTGGGTGCGCTTTCTTCGGTGTAAGCTGCGCTCACGTTTTGTTGTGCGTGCGTGCGCGTCGGGGGGGGGCGCGCTCGCGGTGTAGCTGCGCCCTTGTTGTTGCGTGGCCGCGCGTGCGCTCGTCGTGGTGCGCTCTCTGGTGTAAGCTGCGCTCACGTTTCGTTGTATGCGTGGCCGTCGCTTGCGCTCGTTCTGTGTGTGGGTGCGTTCTCTTCCGTGCGTGGTCGTCGCTTGCGTTCGCTCTGGTGCGTGGTCATTGTTCGTGTTCGCTTCTCTTCTCTGTTGGGTGAATGACCGTCGCTTGTCTTCGCTCATGCGTGTGTGCGCTCTCTGTTATGTTCGCTCTCCATGAGCTTGTGTGCGCTCTCCGTGAGCTACCCTATAATCTAAACTAAATGACTATGGTCTATGACCGACTTCATTGGACTTAATCACTATTTCCCTCCTTGGCGATTTCTAATCTAAAATACCTTCGTGGTAATACTTAAAACTAAATAACAAAAGAATAATAAAAAAAAAGGTAGATAGGCAAATACATTTGTGGGCTCAAAATATGAGTCCTCACACCCCCCTTACTTTTAGTGACGCAGGACTGAAACTAACCCCCCCTCGGCCGATAACCACGCGGAAAGCGATGCCTTCGACTCTCCGCACGAACCTGTGGCGTCGGGTGGGGTCGTGGTGTTGTCTGTCCCTGAATCAGCTCCTCCAGTAACGGAGGGATGCGTCGCCCTGGTGAATGTACTCGCCATGACCGCGGCGCTTCCACCCAATCTTCTCCAGGCGCAAATAGGTTGCGTGCGATATCGTCCACGTCTATGGAGGGGCCCAGCATCTCTTCCATTTCCTGCATGCTGAACTGCAGGGCCTCCTCCCAGCCCTCTGGCAGTGTCCGGCACTCCCGGAACTCCTGCGTACAGGTCTCCGCTGTCGTTTCTGGATCACTCCACTTTAGGGCTCTGCCTGGGCGGGTGGACGGATCCCATCTTCATCCTCCACGACTGCCCTCGCCAATGGGATGGCTGGGGGTGTGTGTGGTGGAGGAGACCTCCGGGACTGATAACGGGCGGACGCCGGGGAAGATTTCTGTACTGATGTCATCCTCGTCCAGGACATCTTCGGGTTCGTTCGGTGGAAGGTCCAGGTTCTCTTCCTCCTGGAGGCGCATCGGCATCTCATTTAGCCACAGCTCCACGTCTCGTCGACGGAGTTCGGCGGTTTCGATTGTTCATTTCTTTGTGCTTTTGCTGTGAGGAATAAACACGGTTATCACTCAGTACTACAGCCCTATCCAGCTACGCCCTATGGAACAGTGCTACGATGGAACCTTTGATCTTACGTGCTATGACATAGTTACTTAATTCTACTTTATAATTAACCTACTTGTCTCCCTCGGGTGAGGCTGTTTTCGGGATCCGCGTGGAAAGGTTTAAGGTCCGCCATGTGTGCGGAGCGCCTTTCCTGGTCTCCTTCTCGCTGTAGCCGGACGATATTTGCTGAGATGAATCTAATCACTTTATAGGGCCCCTCGTATTTCGGCGCGAGTTTTGCGGCGAAACCTTCTGCGGCCTTAGAAAGGACGTGTTGTTTCAGGAGGACCAACATGCCTATCCTGGGCCGCCATTCACGGCGTCGGAGGTTGTGGTGACGACTCTGCTCCGCGGATGCCCGAGTTGCGTTCTCCCTGGCGACCTGGAATATTTGCTGAAGCTGCTTCGCCCTCAGTTCGGGGTTTTGGAGATTTTTGCCGGTATCTCCTGTTACCTCGTCGTAGAGTGCTCCCGGTAGTCGCGGTTCTTGTCCCATGACGAGGAATGCTGGGCTGAAACCCGTTGTATCCGAGACGCTGCTGTTGACGGCGAGCGTTATTTCTGGCAATAACAGGTCCCAAGTGCTCTGTGGTCCGTCGATGAACTGTCCGATCATTGTTTTTACGGTTCGGTTTGCGCGCTCTGTGGGATTCTGTTGGGGACTATATGGCGCAGTATGTTCCAGCTTCATTCCGGCCCTCTTGCAGAATGCGGTGAACGAACGGCTGGTAAATTGGGTGCCATTGTCGCACACAAACGTCCGCGGAGTCCCGAACCGGCTGAGAATCCGCTCTCGTAGGGTTTTTCTAGAGTCGGTGCTGTAGCCTTCCGTAGGGGGTACCAGTTCAATCCATTTAGAGAACAAGTCGAAGAACACCAGGAGGATGGTGTTCCCTTGTTTTGATCTCGGGAGTGGCCCTACAAAATCGGCACAGAGTATGTCGAAGGGCTCCTGGGCCCGCCGAGTCAGCATTTTGCCGCGCGGTTTTCTCTGCTCCACTTTGTACTTTTGACACTGGACACATTTCCGTACGTGTCGCGCAACATCTCGGAACATCCCGGGCCAGTAATAGCGTTGTGCTACCCGCGTCGGGGTCTTCCGGATCCCAAGGTGTCCAGCTGTGGGTGCGTCGTGGCATTCCTGGAGGACTCGTTGTCGTAAGGTCGTACCCACGCACAGTTTCCAGGGAACATATTCTTCGTCTTCCGGTTTGCGTCCCAAGTGTCGATACAGCTCCCCATCGTGTATGGCGTAGTCCGGATACTTCTCTGGCTCTTCCTCGACTTGTTGACGCCGACGTTGCAGCCAGGCGCAGGTGGGCGTTTCTTCTTTCATTTGACATAGGGTCTCCAAAGGTTGCCGCGACAGCGCATCCGCGACGACATTATATTTCCCTTTCCGATATTGTATGTCGAATTGGTACTGCTGGAGTTCCAACGCCCATCGTGCGATTCGGCCAGTCGGGTTTTCGATGGTGTTGAGCCATTTTAGTGCTAGATGGTCGGTGACGACCGTAAACTGATATCCTTCCAGGTAACAGCGTAGTTTGCGGATGGCCCAAATGATCGCCAGGCACTCCTTCTCAGTCGCTGAATAGTTTTTTTCGGCCGCGATGAGTCTGCGACTGACGTAAGCGATAACTCGTTCGCCTTCTTCAGTTTCCTGCGTGAGGACTCCCCTAAGCCGTAGTCGCTTTCGTCGGTTTGTTGCGCAAATTTCTGGCTGAAGTCGGGGCACGCTAGAACGGGTGCTTCTGTCAAGCGCTGTTTGAGCGTGTCAAACGCCTTCTACTGCTCTTGTTTCCATTCCCAGCGGCGGCCTTTTCGTAGCAATTGAGACATCGGTTGTACGACCGTGGCGAAGTTAGGCACAAATCGGCGGTACCATGAGGCGATTCCGAGTCATCGGCGCAGCTCCTTTACGCAGGTTGGGGGTTGTAATTTCTGGACCGCGGCGACCTTTTCTGGGTCTGTGTGGATCCCATCCGGCCGATCACCTGGTCCAATGCCCGTTGGAATGTTGCAGGGGCTGAGTGTAGGCCAAATGGCATCACCTTCCACTGGAAAAGTCCTCGTCCGGGTACCGTGAATGCGGTACATTCACGGCTTTGTTTGGCCATGGGCATTTGCCAATACCCGCTCTTGAGGTCCAGCGTGCTGATGAATCGGGCTTCCCGTAGTCGTTCCAAAATAGAATTTATCCTAGGCAGGGGATAGGCGTCCGGAATAGACCGGGCGTTCAGTTGCCGGAAGTCGACGCACATCCGCGTTTCTCCAGTCTTCTTGCCTACCAGGACGATAGGCGCGCTGTGTGGACTCTTGGAAGGCTCAATGTGACCGTCTCGGAGGAGCTCGTCTATTTGGGCGTTGATTATTTTGAGCATTGCCGGGTTTTTCGGATAGTACCGTCGCTCAATGGGGCGCTCATCCTTTATCACTATCACATGTTCTGTGATATTTGATACTCCCGACAAACGCTCAAACAGCGCGAGCTCCGTCTCGAGAAATTTTTCCACTTCGGGGTCCAGTGTTGTGTTCTCTTCGCTGACGTCTGGTTCCGTTTCTTCTGGTGTCGTGGTTTCCAGGATTGAATGGATAGCTGCGGCCCCGTTTCGCTGTTGATCACCGTTCGTGACTGGTTGCCGGAACGGGTTCCTTCGTATTGCTTGGTCATCGTTTGGTCCTAGGACTTTCGTACTGACGTAGTCTCCGTGATCCTTGTTCTCCTGTGCGTCGTGCTTTCCCTTTGTCGGACTCCTGGGTGTCCTTGCCATGATCCTTGTGCTGTGTTTTACGTTTGTCCTGCGCTGGTGCATTCTTGTCGTGTTCCGATGTCTTCTTGCCATGATCCTTGTTCTCCTTTTGCTGTGTTTTGCCCTTGTCGTGTTCTGGTGTTTTCTTGCCATGATCCTTGCTCTCCTTTTGCTGTGTTTTGCCCTTGTCGTGTTCCGGTGTCATCTTGCCATGATCCTTGTTCGCCTTTTGCTGTGTTTTGCCCTTTGTCGTGTTCCGGTGTCTTCTTGCCATGATCCTTGCTCTCCTTTTTGCTGTGTTTTGCCCTTGTCGTGTTCCGGTGTCTTCTGGTCGCTGTTCTGGTTTCCTTTGCGTTGTTGGCCCCTTTCCATTGAGTTGGGGACCCAATTGCAGCTCTGCTCCTCCGCAGGTCAATGTTGCGCCAACAGCTCCTAGGAAATCCAGGCCTAGGAGGACATCATCCAGCACGATTGGTAAGAAGAGCATTTGCACCTGAGTGCACGTCCTGCCTAATTGGACATCTGCCCATAGTGCCTGGGTAAGTTCCTTTCGGGTTCCATCCGCCAGGGATACCGTGGTCTTTACCTCGCATTTGTTGGTGTCGGTACGGATCTTTTGTGCCAGCCGTTCCCGGATGAAGCTCCTTGTGGCCCCTGTGTCGAGAGTGGCAAGGACCAGATATCCTTCGATGATGACCCTCGCACTGATACGGCCGTCGCGCAATTATAGAATTTCCTTTACTGCCGGACTTGTGGTGATACCCCCACTGAGTCTGAGTTCAGTGAGGGTCCCCGCCCGTTTCCCGGCATCGGAGTCCTGCAGCAGTCGATGGTCCTGGTCCCTTGTTTCCCGCATGTCCAACAGTGCAGCACGCGTTGTCCACGGCATTCCCCTAGCGAAGTGTCCGGCTACTCCGCAGTTTCGGCAAGCTTCCCGAGTGTTAATCCGGTGTGGTTCCCCTGGTGCGGTGTTTATTGTCGTTGTTGGTGCCTCTGGGTTCGGCGAAGGTTTGTTGATCGTCGGTGTCCACGTAGTTCCCTTTGATTCCGCTAATCTGACTGGCGTTGACTCTGGATACGAGCTCCATTGTCGCCGGCTCCGTTCTCGTTCTCTGGTCACCTCGTAGTTGGTGGCGAGGGCTGTGAGGTCCCTTAGTGTTTTGATGTCGGTCCTCTCACGAACAGCTGGTATTCCGGCAGCATATTCTCGTATGCTCTCTCCAGTTCCTGGGCCTCTGTAAATCCAGCTTGACGCATCATCAGGCGGATCTCTAAGAGGTACATTTTAAACGCCTCGTTTGTCCGCTGATAGCGTATCCTATAGGATTTCATCTTCCAGCCGTTGGAAGTATCTAGGCGGTAAGAAGAAATCCAAGAATTCTGCTCAAAAGACCTTCCAGGTTGTTGGACTTTTCGTCCGCAGAATTCGCATATGTGTGTCCAACAAGAGAATACAAAGATTAATTAAGGCAGTAAATAAGAAGTGTAATTTATTCACGATACAAAAGTGCGCGTCTATTCATTGCGGCAGTTGACTCAAAAACTGGAATACTGTATGTATGTACTTAAACTTGGCGTTGCCACTCTTATAATATTCTAGTGTGACCCGATTTGCTGCTTTGTTATGACGTTATTCAAACACGCCCTCTCAAAATAGCAATACAATTCAAGAAATTTCAAATCTTAATTTAAAAACGTGTGATGCCCAATGAAATACATCCGAAATGTTTGGCACTGCTTAAACCTTTCGTCAGGACATCTGCTGGCATCTTTTTCCGTCTGCATGTAGTCGACTTCGATTTCACCATTCTTGTGTAGTCGTTGTATAAAGTGATGACGTACATCGATGTGTTTCGTTCGTGGATGAAAACCAAAACCTTTCACCAATTTTTGTGCGCTCTGGTTATCGTTGTATAGCTGCACCTTCTCGCATCGTTGTCCAATTTTGATAAGAAGGGCCTTCAGGTATAAAGCCTCCTTAGCTGCTTCTGATAAAATTGGTCAGCTTCTCGTACCATCTCAAACCGCTCTGTCGAAGTCCGTAAAGAGCCTTGATTATCATACAAACTGGATTCTGCATTTGCTTAACATTTTTGAGCCATCTTTTAGCTATTTGTTTGTATCTATTATCTGCAACCGCGCAATTAGTTCCAATTTTGGCGCCTTTTTCCAATTTTTTCATGAATTCTTCAAATCCCTCTGGTATGCTCATGTAGACATCCTCTTTTAATTCTCCATTTAGATAGGCTGTAACTACATCCATTTGGTGTATCTCCATATCGTACTCTGCCGCTAAGGCAGCAAGCAATCGTATCGAAGTAAATCGAACCACTGGTGAAAAGGATTCATGATAGTTCTCTCCTGGTCTCTGCGCATAGCCTTTTGCTACTAAGCGCGCCTTTTTCTTGCCTGTTGACGTGTTATTTTCTTTTGTACGAAATACCATTCTGTTGCCAATTATTTTTCGGTCATTTGGTCTTTCAACAATTTTCCTGTGCACTATTTCCAACAAATGATTTGTACGTTTTTCAATTGCGCTTTTATAGCTGTTCGCTACTTGTTTTTCAGTTATACATATCTCGCATTTGGATAACTTTTCGTTTTCTTTTATGTTCATACCATGCACTTTACCTTTTATAGACATACTTTTTAAGTCATGTTCATTTAGATGTCCCATACGGTAATGGCACAAATCAATATCACTGTGGTTTTCGGAATCGATTTTGTTCGCTTGATATTGTTCTATATTTACATAGTATAAATTACCGTACCGTTTTGCACGCAACCACTCCTCGCCGTTGTTCTTCATAATTACGGCTTCGTTTTTTTCGAAAATGAACTTCATGTCCTTTATCAGTTATTTTTGATACTGATATTAAATTCTGTCTCAAATCAGAGACAAATAGAACATTTTTTAATGTAACGTCATTGTTTTTTCGTTTTTCTTTTTATTTCTATTTTCACGTCACCGACACTTTGGTTGTTTCATTATTTGCCAAATGCAGAGTCTTTTCGACTTCTGCTACGCTTTCGAATAAACTTGCGTTCGAACACATGTGTGCGCTACATCCACTGTCTAGACACGACATTCCGTTTTGATTTTCGGCAAAGAATGCATTATCACACGTTAAATTTGATATTTCCTTTTCATTTCGGTTTTTACCGTTTTCGTGATCTTTTTACATTTTTGTTTTTTGGTTTGTTTCGGCAGTTGCGCGCAATATGTCCGACTTTGTCGCACGCGTAGCACTTTCTCGTTTCTTTGTGTGTCTTGTCGTTCCGTTCTTTGGATTTTCCGTTATTCGCGTACAATGCGTTTTGTTCGCCGCGTTCACTTTTCGTTTGCCGCGCTTCCGACTCTTCTAGAATTTCAATTCTGAGAATTTCAGGCTCCGGCAAATCGTCGCGTGACTCCATGGCGCAACGAAATGTATCATACGAATCGGGTAAACTGTACCAGGTGAATAGCGAGTAAATCATTTCCGATTTGTACTCCGATTTCCTTAAGTCTTTTTACTGCATCGAAAAAATTATGCATATGCAGCCTTGCATCACCTCCTTGACACATTCGTGATAAAGCGACACGTTTTACCAAGTTTGCCTTCCGCACAGGCCCCTTTGATTGAAATGTTTCCTGTAATTTCAACCAAGATTCTTTTGATATTTCACAGTTCTCTATAATTGTTAATTCTGATGTACTAATAGAAAGTAGTATATCTGCACGCGCTTTTTCGTCGAATGTTTTCCATTCCGTTATCTGCGTTGGATTGCCTGGACATGGTTTTGTCCCATCTACATATTGCCACAGATCGTTTTTCACGAGCACTGCGCGCATTTTTAGCTTCCACGTATCATAGTTCTCCGCACTTAGCGGCTCAAATTTTAATATACGTGTTGGAGCTCAAATGTTAAAATAAGTAGTTAAGTAGTAGTTAAGAGAACACAAGAAGTGTCATTAAGTATAGTTAAGAGAACACAAGAAGTGTCATCTCTCGTTTTGCTTTGAATCGATCGGCAATTGCCGACGGGAAATTTGAGAGTGCGTGGCCGAGTTGTGGTCACCGCTCTAGTAGTATGTATATAGTTCGATCTCGCTAAGAAAGGAGCAAAGGTGTGCCACCAGCAGCAATAAAAAATTGTTTAATTTTCGAAACCACCGCGTCTCAATTTGTAATTGTTTGATTCTCGACTCTCTAAAAACGCTTAGAGATTTTTCTTGGCGCCCGAGCAGGGATAGCTAACATAAAACGGCCCACAGAAGTCTACTCCGCATACTCGAAACGGCCGACCTTCTCGAAGACGATCAGCAGGCAAATTTCCCATTAGTTGCCCCAACAATTTTGGCTTATATCGGAAACAGTGTATGCAATTCCGAATAACTGCAGTGCACAAACTTCAAGCCTTTACTACCCAAATTTGCTGCCTCAAAAGTCCAACTAGAACCTTTGGGCCAGCATGGTAGTGCCTACGATGCAAATAACTGACAAATAGTTGAATAAATCCGGACTTCTTTGTCATTAAAAGCGGAAATTTAGCGTCATAAGAGAGAGGCCCATGTAGCAAACGTCCTCCTACTCGAATGAGTTCAAATTGTATTCCATTTTTGTCGAATACATGAATAAATGGATTCAGCGATTGCAACATTGGTGCTAGAACTACTGATTGTCTCAATAATTTCAATTCGCTTTTGAACGATGTCTTTGTACTACGGCGCGTTTTTAGTTTTAGAAATGAAATATTTCTTTCTGATGCCGACACCACGATAGAGTCTGATTTGAGCCCTTTGTAACAGAATCGAAGCACATAAGCCATTATGCGAATCAATTTTGGAAAGTTGGAGTGACGATTAATTAGCTCAACAAAACAATTTGGCTCAGCTTCTGTCAAAGTACATACAACAGCACTTTTTTATCTTCTGAAGTTTTGATTTCCGACGCAATTTCAACCAGGTGAAGCTGAGGCCATTGGTCTTTCTCCAACTTCAAGAAATCTGGCCCATCGAACCATAACGAGCTAACAATCTCATCTATGTCGGTTCCTCTCGATACTATATCTGCCGGATTAGCATCTGTTGGAACGTGACGCCACACAATACCTTTCGACAACTCCTGAATTTCTGCAGTTCTATTTGCTACAAATGTGCCCAATGTGCCAGAATCGCGAATCGCATTTATCTGCCTATACATTTTTGAAATGTCAGCAGTTACGGCATACTTATTCAACCGAAAATTAATCAGGATTGAATATAGCTCCCTCTGAATTGTCGGCCCCACCATCAGTGTTTCGTTGAGTGAAACAGCTGTTGACGTCTTACTAGAAGCGTCGAAAACTACACGAAGCTTGGTGGAGGAACTTTCAGGCCTAAGAACGCATTGATGAGGAATATAATAATGCTGTTCTAGAGGAGTTGACTTCAAAATGGACATGTGTCCCAATTCTAAATACTCTTTCATGAAGTCATGGTACATAGTTTTAAGAACTGCATCCTTTGATATTTTACGGTCAAGTTGCAAAAAACGCCTTTCAGCAGTTTGAAAGGACAGGCCAAGAACCTTTGGATCGGTCTTGAAAGGGAGATCCACTTGGAAACGACCAGAAGATAACTGCTTTACAGTTTTCTCGAAAAACAGTTCACAAGCCTGTTGTTCAGCTGTTTGGCGAACAGCCTTCGATTCGAATGGAGATTGATCAAATTCCCAGAAACGGTTAACTAACGAATCGAGAGAACAATTAGTTTGGGCCATTAAACACCCACTGAACTGATGCCTAGGCACTTGTCCAGTACATTTGCCTGCTACTATCCATCCTAGCAGCGTTTTTTGCATTATAGGAAGTTCAGAACCTAATTTTATTTGCCCAACGCACAATAATTCGTAGAACAATTCTGCTCCCAAAAGAATTTCCACCTTAGCTGGTCTATTGAATTCTGGGTCTGCCAGTTTTATATTTTTGGGTATTTTCCAATTTGAAATATCCATGGAATGTCCAGGCTGTGTTGTCGAAATGGATTTCAATACCCAACATTCAGCCGAAAAATTGTGAGAGTTTATGCGCTACTGAACAGAGGCACATATCTTATTTTTGCTATCTATTGTTGCACCGCCAACCATCGAGATAGCTAAAGATGTTGGCTCCCGCTTGAGCCGTAACATCTGGGCCATGCTCTCAGACATCAAATTGATTTGGGAGCCACTATCAAGTAAGGCCCGTGCAGGATGCAACTGACCAAATCTATCTTTAACATTAACGACAGCTGTGGCGAGAACAATTTGTTCATTGTTTGATACATGCCCTGAATACGAATCTGACATAGTCGCTTGAAGACTGGATACCTCACCTTGAGCAGGAGTAGTATACCTGTGAAGCAACGCATGGTGAGGCTTCGAACAAATTCGACATTTTGATGCCTTACATTTTGACACCATATGACCCACAATCAAACAATTTAGGCACAACTTTTGTGTTTTGATGAATTCAATCAGTTGGGTCCAGCGGCGACGACAAATACGGCTTGGCAGGATGGCACACTTTGTTATTAAATGTCTTTTTTAATTTAACCCACACACGAACGCGCAAGCAATAGCCAACCAGCACACAATAACTATCAACAATTTAAATTGTTTATTAAACACACCGAAGTCCCTGCTCGGGCGCCAATGAAAAATCTCTAAGCGTTTTTAGAGAACGAAATTAAACAAATAAATTGAGACGCGGTGGTTTCGATAAATAAACAAATTTTATTGCTGCTGATGGCACACTTATTGCTGCTTCCTTAGCGAGAACGAACTATTTACATACTACTAGAGCCGTGACCACAACTTGGCCACGCACTCTCAAATTTGCCGTCGGCAATTGCCGATCGATTCAAAACAAACGAGAGATGACATTTCTTGTGTTCTCTTAACTACTACTTAATGACACTTCTTGTGTTCTCTTAACTATTTCTTAACTATTGTGCTTGTTTCGAGGAAAACCGAATGTCCACCTTTGCACTAATTGCCAACAAAAAGTTCTTGCTTGTTCAATTGTTTATTTTAGTTAATCTTCACTTGTTGTAATTTTAATAGTCGAATTATAGAATAGACGCGTGTGTACATGACCAGTAGATGTGAAAGAATGAAAATGATCAATGCTAGAGCAACTAGCTTTTTTAAGCATGTACATAACAGAGTCATAACAGAGTTGTAATCAAAACAAACAGTGGCGCGAAGCATTTACATTTAAATATAAAATAAAGTTCGGGTTCTGCTCCCCGACATACTCCCCCCGTTGGAAGTGATCACTTTCAACCGATATGGTCAGAAAGAGGCAGAACTGCAAGCTTGGTTACAGCTCGCTTGATCAGGCCAACCGAGGTTTGAACCATGGCTACTCTGGGAACGCCATCATCGCCTGGTATCGTGGACTCCACCTTGCCGAGCCGCCATTTTAGTGCAGGAAGATTTTCATCCTTGAGCAGCACTAAGGAGCCAGCCTTGAGCGCCGTTCGCGAAGTTTTCCATTTGCTGCGCTCCTGAAGAATCGTCAGATATTCGGTACTCCATTTGCGCCAGAAATTTTGACGCATTTGGCATACGCGTTGCCAGCGATTGAGACGCCCTTCCTTCAAATGGGTGATGTCAGGCTCATCTATAGCTGTGAACGTAGACCCAATGAGAAAGTGTGCAGGCGTTAGAAAGCTTGAGTCGTCTGGGCTTTCTGAAATTGCATAAAGTGGGCGAGAATTAAGTATTGCCGAAATTTCATAGACTAGAGTACGAAGTTCGTCGAGAGCTAAAACAGAAGACCCAGCAGCACGAAAGAAGTGATATTTGGCAGACTTGACTGCCGCCTCCCATAATCCACCAAAATGTGGAGATCGGGGCGGTATAAAATTCCAATCAATTCCATTAGCTATACAAACTTCCGATACAGCGCTGTTGTGCGGGTCGCTTAAGAATAATTCTCTCAGTTCAGCTAATTCGTTTTTAGCGCCAACGAAGTTTGTTCCGTTGTCTGTCCAGATAATTCGTGGTTTGCCCCTGATACTTATGAAGCGTCTCAGAGCGGCAATAAAAGTTGCTGTCGTTAGGTCCTTGACGACTTCGAGATGAGTAGCTTTAGTACTGAAGCAGATAAAAATGGATATGTAGCACTTTTCAGGTGCCTTATTCCTGGTCTCTGGCTTGTAAAGAAAAGGTCCACAGTAATCGATTCCTGTTGTGTGGAACGCTGGATTTGGACGAACGCGATCTGCTGGCAGCCTGCCCATAATATGCTCGGCATATCGTGGCTTCAGGCGAAAGCATCTCAAACACTTATTGATGACGCTGGCCACAGTTTAGACTCCTCCAATTGGCCAATATGCCTGCCTTATTGTTGCGAGAAGACTTCTCGGGCCTGCATGCAGCAAGTTTTCATGATAATGCACGATGATTGCATTTGTGACCGGGTGCCCTTTAGGAAGCAAAATAGGATGACGCGCGTCGTAATCCAGTTGCGAATTATGTAGCCTGCCTCCAACTCTGATGAGTCCATTTCCGTCGATGAATGGGTAGAGAGAAAGCAAATTGCTTTTAGCTGGAAGCGACTTCTTTGAGGAAAGCATCGCATAGTCGATGGCAAAGGCGACTTCTTGTATGTTTTTAACAAAGTGGTACGTGCCCATGCGCAGATCCTCGACGGTCAAATTGAGCGTAGCTGGAGTGCATTTCTTCGATAAAGTGAGCCAAAATTTGCGAACATACGCGAAAATCCGTTGCAAAGAAGTGAACGAGTTTTGATATTTGCAAAAACTGGTTAAATCGTATTTAGTTGTGGTGATCAGCACCTTGCGACGGCGTTCTGGCAAATCGACATCTGGCTGCACGTTTGTAGGCCACTTGGATTTGGGCTTGCTAAGAAACTGAGGACCATGTTGCCACAGCTGATTATTCATCAATTCCTTTGGCGTGCAGCCTCGAGATAGTATGTCAGATGGGTTACAGGCTGTTGGCACGTGATGCCAAGTCATTCCCTAGACCTTTTTACGGGTTTGAAACAAATAGTTATTGGCGATCGCCATGGAGCGTTATTGTAGAGTCGGACCAGCAATGGTATTCACATTGAAATGGAACAATGCGAGCGAGATTAGTGACCAATTCAGCTAGAACCAATGCAGCTGATAATTCCAACTTTGGTATCGTAAGAGTTTTCAAAGGCGCGACTCTAGATTTTGAGCATAAAAGATGTGATGAAATTGAGTCCTGTGATTCCGAACGAAGGTAAATACAAGCGCCGTATGCCAGGCTGCTTGCATCACAAAATGCATGAATTTGAAATGATGCTGCAGGAATCATCGCGTACCGTGGAAATTTGAGTGAACTGACAATGGAAAGTTGAGAGAAAAGCTGGCTCCATGCTGATTGTAGCTCTGCTGGCATTGCGTCGTCCCAGTTGAGTTGATGTTTCCATAATGTTTGAATAAATATTTTGGCCTTTGTAATGATAGGCGCAATTAAGCCAAGCGGATCGTAAGTTCTGGCGACTGTGGATAGAACAGCGCGCTTGGTGGCTGGTCCATCCGGCAAAATTTTTGAAAAATTGAATAAGAAGTTGTCAGAACTGACGTTCCATACCAGCCCCAAGGCTTTCGCGATTCCAGTTCGATCATCAAATGTTAGCAGCTTCTCCTTATCCACTTCGAGCTCACCATCGAGTACGGCTGATTCATTAGAGCACCATTTGCGAATGGGGGAATTGGCCACGGCTGAGTAGCCCCTTGACCTGGCGTTTAATTTCCACTACTTCTTCAATGCTGTCTCCACCAGACATAAGGTCGTCTACGTAGAAGTCTCTCTGAACGATCCTCGAGCCAATAGGGAACGTTTCCTCCTCATCAAGTGCTAGCTGATGCATAGTCCTTATTGCCAAAAACGCTGCGGATTTGGTACCATATGTGAGTGTGTCCAATTTGTATGCCTTTATGTCGTCTTCTGAGTTATCGCGCCATAAAATTATCTGTAAGTATTCATCAGGATGAGAAACTTTGACACATTTGTACATTTTGCATATATCTCCGCAAAGAGCTATTTTGAAGAATCGGAATCTGAGCAATGTAGTGAATATTGTGGCTTGAATTGTGGGTCCTGCCAGCAATAGATCATTCAGAGAGTAACCAGAGGTGGATTTTGCCGATCCATCGAAGACAACCCGAAGTTTTGTTGTTGTGCTATCGAGCTTATGGACGCAGTGGTGCGGCAAGTAAAATTTGGGTGCTTTGCACTTATCAGAAACAAGAGACATGTGACCTAAGCTGAGGTACTCTTGAATAAATGCAGAGTATTGCGATTTGATGTTGGGATCTTTGGCCAGCTTTGTCTCCAAGCCCCTAAATCTGCGCAAGGCGCGATGGTAAGAATTTCCGAGCATGCAAACATCTGTTTTAAATGGAAGCTTGACCGAGTATTGTCCATTTTAAAGACGAGTGTGATTTTGCTTGAAGAAATCCTCACAAAAGGAGTCCTCTTCAGAGGCCGAAGCTGAAGAAGCATAGTTTTCGATCTCCCAAAACCGTTTGACTAAATCTTCGAGCGAAGAGTCTTGAATTTGTTGAGTTGTCGCCTTAGTAAGAGAAACTAGCGATGAACGCTTAATGTTTGAATGTGAAATCCCGCAGATCCGTCAACCCAGTTTGGTTTCCTGCAGAATCAGTTTGCTGTCCGATATGCGTATTTGCCCAGTGCAAATTAAGTCGAAGAGCAGGCCTGCTCCGATGAGCAAGTCGATGCGTTGAGATTTGTGAAAATTCGGATCAGCAAGAATGACGTTGTCAGGTATCGGAAAGTACTTTTGTTGAAATCATGTTGCGGCTGGTAGTCCGTGATGGTTCGTGTCACAACGGCTACAAATGAGGCTCCATAGCCAACGTTTCGCGACTTGACAACGATGTCTACTGCCTTATCAGAGTCAAGCGCAGATTCTCCGATTCCCGAGATTGCTACATGTGATCGACGAGTTTTTAGCTGTAGTTGATTTGCGAAACGAGTAGTGATGAAATTCAGCTGAGAAGCAGAATCTAGAATTGCACGGCATTGAATGTGCTCTCCAAAACGATTTTGCACCAAAACTATGGCCGTAGCTAGCAACACGTAGTCATCAGGCATATCATTTGAGGCTTGGTGTGGAGGGCATGAAACCGATCTAGATATTAGCGACGATGAGGCCTGACTTGAATCTGCCAGGGAGGAGCTGGGTGCAGAGTTGGTTGATATATGCAATAGCGTGTGATGCCTCGATTGGCACTGTTTGCAGCTACCTGCTCTGCACTGTTGCAGCGTGTGCCCCTTGCGCAAGCAATTTAAGCATAAGTGCAATTTCTTAGCTTCCTTATAGCGCAAATTGGGCGAGAGCTTCAAAATCGAGTACATTTTGAAACATAATGTTCCCCAGAATCACAAAATGCGCATGTTGGCTTTGTGTTCGATGTTGAGGACGAAGACAAAGTAATAAGAGAGTTTTTCGAAGATTTATGTGATGATTTTCCCACCTGGTTGCTAGGTGTTAGTGTTACCATAGCATTTTCGACGTTTTCCATAGCTCTGCATCTTTTTTCCAAAAACGAGGCCATTGTTTTCCATGCTGGAAGTTCGTTGGGTCCAATTGACTCCTCCCATCGCTCACGCGTGCGTTGATCAAGTTTCTGAGCGACGACATGAATCAAAAATCCATCCAAGATTTGAACCGGATCTGCTAACGTGTTGATGGCTCTTAAATGTGAGTTCATTTTGTCACTGAGCGTCCGCAAGCCAATAGCCGAGCCCTTCTCCACACCATTAAGCCCAAAAATTGCCTTTACGTGTGCCTGGAAATGAAACAACTTATTATCGAATCGATTACGAAGCAGATTAAGAGCAGTAGTATAGTTGTCTTCAGTCGGCTCAATTGAGCGTATGGTCTCCAATGCGACTCCCTCTAAGCAAGATAAGAGATGTTGGAATTTTTCAACCTTACTCATTTCCAAGTCGTCTTCGATAACGGTGGTGAAGATGGCGTAAAAGTATGGCGAATCCATGTACGAGCCACTGAATTTGGCCAGTTGCAGCTGGGGAAGCCTTGATGCTCGAACCGCGACGTTGCTTGACATGTCGCTTGTAAAAATACGCACTGCAGTATAATTTAGCACGGGTGATTTGCGGTGCAACGGCGCGAGTTCACTAAACAGTGCAGACTTAACCTCAATGTATGCATCGTTGAAGTCAGCCCGCGGGTTTGAGGTTAACTCCGAAAGATCAATTTTTTCCAAGGCGACTTGCGCATCATTGAATTCTGTTTTTATTGTTTCCAGATACTCCAATCGAACTAAAAAGTCTGACTCGTCCATTCCAGCGATTTTCTCAGCAGTAAGATTGGCAGTCCAAGCATCCAATTGACGTTTCACAGAATCTGCTTTCGCCTTGTAAAAGTCTTTCTGATTGTCCGCGTCAGTCATTGCAATGCCGCCTAGATGAGACTGCTTCTTGAACAAAAAGGAACACCCTGTTTATGCGTGCCGTTATGTGCAAAGACCCGTGTGTATGTATGTACGAATATAACTGCACAACAATATGTGCAAAGCAGATGCACCAAAATAACTGTTATTAGTTTGCCTTGATATATGTATATATGCACCCACGACGATTTTAGGCCTTTACATATATTTTTACTGTACAACGATATGTACAGATGCTCACAACGATATATGCACACGAAACTGGGCACAGCAAGTCAAAAGAAATATGTGTATGTGTGTCACCGAATTTTCGCGCGCGAATCAATAAGTACACCGATATGTACAAATCTTTAGGTTTTGTATTTCTTACCGACATGCAAGAATTAACCGTGAGCGAACGAATGTCTGTATGTTTGTATACTGATTTGCCACCGAATTGTAACAAATCAACCGACCACGAAAATTGCAACAAACGACCGACAAACTAAGAAATCACGTCGGGGTCACCAATGTTTCGAGGAAAACCGAATGTCCACCTTTGCACTAATTGCCAACAAAAAGTTCTTGCTTGTTCAATTGTTTATTTTAGTTAATCTTCACTTGTTGTAATTTTAATAGTCGAATTATAGAATAGACGCGTGTGTACATGACCAGTAGATGTGAAAGAATGAAAATGATCAATGCTAGAGCAACTAGCTTTTTTAAGCATGTACATAACAGAGTCATAACAGAGTTGTAATCAAAACAAACAGTGGCGCGAAGCATTTACATTTAAATATAAAATAAAGTTCGGGTTCTGCTCCCGACAGTGCTCAAACAACTATATAATTCGAGGAGAAAAGAATGATGTCCCAATCCGTCAACATGGACATGGAGGAACTGCTCGAACATCTTATCGAGGGAATCCCATCGGCGAGCTTACGCGATCAAGCCCGCATCCAAAGATTCGCCAATCCGGAGCAAAATCAACTAGCATTTGCCAATGTACGCCTTCCACAACAAGCCGAAGGCCATACACCAAAGAAGTCGATGTCGGAGGCAGCGACAGTCAACAACATGCGCTGCAGGAACTGCAACTCCAAGGGGCATTTCGCCAAAGACTGCCGCAAGCCAGTAAGAGCACCTGGATCTTGTTTTGCTTGTGGAGAAATTGGCCATTTTGCCGTCTAAGAAAAAGCAACAACAGCAGCAACGTCAACAACTATGTAAGAATGTTAAACATTTTCTTTGTGTCTTTCACTAATTTACCCATTTCCGCAGAGTGTCTCATAGATTCAGCGAGCGCAATCTCATTCATTAAGCAGTCAAAAATTCCATTTGAAGTATCATTA
The DNA here is from genome assembly GCA_018903425.1 of Zaprionus nigranus. Lineage (NCBI taxonomy): Eukaryota > Metazoa > Arthropoda > Insecta > Diptera > Drosophilidae > Zaprionus > Zaprionus nigranus. Next base: position 18,932 of record JAEIGD010000154.1, read on the forward strand.
AAAACTGTTAACCAAGTGTATCAGGGGCTAAACAAGAGCCAACTTAAAGTATTTGGCAAAACTTTTGTTTCATTTTCAAAGAAAAAATAAAAATTCAATTTGAGATGGTTGTCGTCGATAATGAATCAATGAGACACGATGTAGTCCTAGGAAGGGATTTTATGAATCAATATGGTTTGAGCATGAATCTAGACAGCCTTGGCATTAATGAAAACATAAATAATATGATTAAAATATCTGGGGAAAAGAATCAACAACTAGCAACTTAGAGAATGCTACTGTTACAGAAAATGAAACTTTTAAGAAAACATGTTTAGAAAATGAAACTATTAAGGAAAAACTAGTACACTACGTGGCAATTGATGAAAAAATGTTGTTAAATGTAGTTACTATTGAAAATGAAGTGGAAAATGGAAATATTAGCAGACAATTTTGATACTGAAATGTTGAACATTAACGTGGTTGATAATCAGTTTTTAGACTACAACTGCGGGTGTGATATAAGTTATGAAACAAAATGCGAATTTGTTAAAATGGTTGAAGAAGCATATGTTAACGCGAAGAGACCAGATACCCCAGTTAACAGATGCGAAATGAAAATTAGTTTAGAGAAATCCAAACCATTTAGTTGCTCGCCTAGGCGACTTTCATTTAGTGAAAAAGACCAGCTTCAAAAACTATTAGACGAATATTTAGACAAAGGCATAATAAGAAACAGTGAGTCAGAATATGCTTCTCCCATTGTGCTGGTAAAGAAAAAAACAGGAGATTTGCGTTTATGTATAGACTATAGAAAATTGAACAAAGTTCTAATAAAGGACAATTATCCGTTGCCTTTAATAGATGACCTTCTAGACAAGTTAGTGAATAAAAGTGCGTTTTCAAAGCTAGATTTAAAGAACGGATATTTTCACGTATTCGTTGGCGACGATTCAGTAAAATACACATCATTCGTGACTCCATTAGGGCAATTTGAATTTTTAAGAATGCCTATGGGCATCAAGAATGAATCAGCAGTGTTCCAACGCTTTGTGAACAGAATTTTTGCAGATTTAATACGGGAAAATAAAGTCATCGTATATATGGATGACATTATGATAGCCAGTACAAGGATGGAAGAACATTTAAGAACATTAAAAGATGTGTTCATAAGACTAGTCAAAAACAAGTTAGATCTTTGTATGGACAAATGCGAGTTTATGCAATCTAGCATAAAATACTGAAGTAGCGCTGGTCACTGGTTGTTTTCGGTTTTTTTTGTTTTTTTTAAATCCAGCATTTGAACATAACGTTCAAATGTAACCCCTTTAAGTATGCACCATTTAGGCACTGACACCTTTTTTTAATTAATTTTTTTAATTTTTTTTGTTTTTTTTTTGTTTTGTTTTTTTTTTAATTTTTTTATAATTTTTTTATTATTAAAATATTATATAAATATTTAATATATATTAATTTTTTTTTAAAATATATTAAAAAAAATAAATTATTAATTTAAAAAAAAATTATTAAATTAATTAATTTTTATTATTTTTGAATTGGTTTTGTATAATTTAAAAATATTTTAATTATTGTTTTATTGTTATTAAACAATTTGTTTTTTTTTTATTGTTTGTTTTATTTTTTTTTAAAAAAAAAAAAATTTAATAAGATTTTAAAATAATTAATTAAAAATTGAAAGATAAAAGTTATTTTAATTTGATAATTATTTTGTTTATGATTTTTTAAATTAAATTTTTATTTATGTTTTGTTTATAATATTTATGAATTATTTTTTTTTTTTTTTTATTTAAAATTGTATTTTTAAGGAATAAAAAAGATAGGATTTATGTTATACCAACTACCATCAACGATAACATCATTTATTATGTTTTTATTTTTCTTACAAGGAATTCTGAAAATATTTATGAAAAATCGTATAGTTTATTAAAAAGAAACATCTGCTATGCCTTGACCGAGCTTTTTGGGGCTCAGCTGAGTGCAATCAGAATGCATCAGTGCGTATTGGTTGCTTTGTTAAGTAGGTCAAGGCTATCGATCTATCGGGTATCATGTGTCGGCTCGCTCTTTTTCACTGGAGCTGCCGAAGAACACAGACGTGTTGGATATTTTTTCCACTGGTGCCAACCACGAGGAGGATTTTGTTAATATATTTTTTTTTAAATATATTAATATTTAATATATCCCAGCAATATTATGTGAGTATTGTATAAATTAATCATATAACAAAATTTTAATTGGTGAATTTTACCCATTGCTTAAGATTGCAGAGATTTTTGAAGATTAAAGGTAACCTCGTGGAGTGGCTGGAAAATAAAACAAAACCCAGAAAGAAAGTTCTCTGGATAACCGGTGCCAGATTAAGGTAAATTGTGAAGAATAACTAATTCTCTGGCAGAATCTAATAAAATATATATATATATTCATTTAGATTCTGGCACCTTGTGCTATCCAAATTTTGGAGCACCTTCTTCTTCTTCGTCCAGCGGAGCCCTAGAGTGGCCTGATGGGGAGCTCATAAAAACCTTAATATCGCAGGGACGGCCGTAAATCAGCTCATACCAACAAAACTATCACTGTGATTAAAAATAAGCTAACTAAAACAATAATATCACAGTGAAAATATCACAGCCTGAAATAAGTTAACTAAAACAGTAATATCACAGTGAAAATATCACAGCCTTAAATAAGTTAATTAAAAACAATAATACCACAGTGACTTTAAATAAGTTAATGGAAAATAGAACATCACAGTGATGGCTAAAAATAAGTTAATGTCGTGAGGGGAAAGAGAGGAAAAAAAGTTAATGTAATCATAATATCACAGTGATTGCAATAAATAAGCTAATAAAAACCATATTATCACAGTGATGGCTAAAAATAAATTAATGAAATCATTACATCACAGTGATCAGGCTAACTTAAATTTTTTTTAATAATTATAATTATATTATAAACGCTCTTAAAAGTTAGTGGGGAAAAAAATGAGTCAATGGTGCGAATAAATACCTATATATAAATATAGTGAGTTGCCAATAATTTTTATTTTTAAATTTTTTCTTCTCTACCTATCTGCAAATGACCAATAAAAGGTAATTCTAAAAGAAAAACAAGTGACCTAAACAAATACACAAAAAAAAAAAAAAATCATTAGTGACAAACGAAATAAACAATAATGCAAACATCTATACACACACCTAAAAGTACACCACACCACGGAAGATCTTTCGTCGATGGAACACAACAAACAGTGAGTGATTGTTATTAATTATTGTTTTGCTATTTTTCCTTTATTTTGGTTTTTCACTTATGTTGATTTTCACTTTTGTTACTGCTCTTCAAGCATGTACTCCTTTTCATTTTTAATTTGGCTATTTATGTAGCTCTTAAATTTCTTCTAAATCTAACTTTGTTTATTATTTTTGAATTTCAATCGAATTTTTTAATTTAATTTACTCATGTTTGAGTTTTAATTAATTTTTTTTGATTTTCATTTTCCTTTAATTTTCTAATTTTCTTTTGTATTATCATTGTTAAATCTTGAATTGATATGCTTTCTAAACCTTATTGTTTATTCTTATAATTTGCCTTTTTTTTGGTCTATTTAGTTTTGCATGATTTTCGATTTTTATTTACATTATATTATATGTATTATATTATGAATTATAACTAAGCCATATCTATATATATATATCTATTCGCAACCATTGACAAATTAATAAAACAAATGAATAAAATAAATAAATGAAATGAATGTATAAATAAATAGATTAAATACCGCCTTGTTATAAATGAAAATTAAAAATTAATATTAAAATTAAAAATTACCCTTAACTAGAAATCGAAAGAAAAGAAAATATATGAAATAAAAATGTATGATAATGAGAAGGTTAGGAGAGTCATTAATATGTTAAGAAATAAATTGTGTTAAAATGAATTCAGCTTAAATAATTATTATTTTCGGGAGTCATGGAGGATAGATATGAGGCAACTATGCATTAACGAATAGTGGCCTAAAGGGATCGCCGATATGTATATCGCGCAACAGGCGATCATGGAAGGGTGGGGTAACAGCCGCTTCAGTAAGCGAAGCGTGCTCAAAAAGCTGCTATAAAGTTTTATTATTTCCGAACTACTTCTCTTCTTCTCTTTCTCTGTTCCCGATTTCTTCTTCTATTTTACGATCGTCGTAAGGCAATTCAGCACGCGATTTTTTTTTATTTATGTTATTATTGATTTGAGCCTGAGTTGAAACGGTTATGTTGCATTTACCCACCCCATTGCCGACACTCATGAGCCGGAGACCAGCGCGTGCTTACGTACCGTCAACTAAATAACATCTGCTCATTCGTCATACGTTGTATGCTACAATACCTAGAATTTTTTATCACTAAAAATGGAATTAGAGCAGATGACAAGGGTATTGATGCAATTACAAACTTTCCAATTCCTGAAAAAATACACAACGTCCAAAGTTTTTTTAGGATTTTAGGAGCTGGACTGTTTCTTGAACCTGAAGAAAAAACTGATAGAAGCACCCGTTTTAGCTATTTATAATCATAAAGATGAGGTTGAATTGCATTGCGATGCAAGTGCTTTGGGTTTTGGTGCGGTTTTAATGTAAAGGAAAGAAGATGGAAAACTCCATCCCGTATTCTATTTTTCAAAGCGAAGTACTGAGACTGAGGCAAAGTATCACAGCTTTGAGGTAGAAACTCTGGCGATTATTTACGCCCTGCGCAGATTTCGAATCTATTTATAAGGGAGACATTTCAAAATACTAACTGATTGCAATTCTTTAACGCTTACATTAAACAGAGTTGAGTTAAATCCTCGAATCGCCCGATGGGCGCTTGAACTTCAAAATTATGATTACGAACTGATTCATAGATCCGGAACAAAAATGCAACATGTAGATGCTCTGAGTAGATGCAATATTTTGGTTGTAGAAACCACTAGTTTTGAAGACAATCTTTTAATCTGCCAATCGAAAGATTTAAAAATACAGAAAATTAAGGATGAATTAGAAAAATATCAGCACAAACTTTTTGAGATGAGAAATGGCGTCGTGTACAGAAAAACAAATGACGATAGTTTATTATTTTTTGTCCCTGAGCACAAATACCATAATGAACTTGGTCACATTGGCAGGGATAAGATGATAGATGCTACTTCGAGAAGTTATTGGTTCAAAAACATCAAGGAAAAATGCAAAAATCACATTGAGAAATGCCTAAAATGCCACACATTTTAGGCATTTCTCAATGTGATTTTTGCATTTTTCCTTTTTTTTCTACAAGCTCTGGAATATCGGAAGGTTTCTTACACAGCATTCCTAAAGGTGATAAGCCGTTTGAATTATTGCACATCAACCATTACGGACCAGTAGCGGCAGGAAGAGCGAATAAACACATATTTCTAATAGTAGATGGTTTTACGAAATTTGTTAGATTGTACACAACGAAAACAACAAGCACAAAAGAAGTTCTAAAAGCTTTATCCAATTATTTTAGGGCGTATAGCAAACCAAAATGTATAGTTTCAGAGAGAGGTAGTTGTTTCACATCTAACGAATTCGCACAATTTCTAATAGAAGCAAACATCAAACATCTAAAAATTGCAACAGGTTCTCAGCAAGAAAATGGACAAGTGGAACGCATAAACAGGACCATAGGGCCAATGATAGAAAAGTTAACTGAGCCTGAAAAAGGTGTACACTGGGATAATGTAATCGAACAAGTAGAATATGCACTTAATAACACCGTACACAGAAGTATTAAACAAGTTCCTAGTAAAATGCTTTTTGGTGTAGAGCAGAAATGTCAAATTATTGATGAACTGAGAAATTAGAAGAAATTAACGACTCAGTTCAGCCAGAAAACGTAGAGGAAATTAGAAAAAAGGCAATGGAGAATCAAAATCGTGCACAGGCGTATATCGAAACATACTACGATAAAACAAAGAAAAAGACTAGGGATTATAGTAAGGGAGACTACGTAATGGTAAAAAATTTTGACAGTACTGCGGGAGTTGCTAGGAAGTTGATCCCAAAAAACAAAGGCCCGTACGTAATTGCTAAAATACTTCGTAATGACAGATTCTTGCTAAAGGATGTTGAAGGGTTTCAAGTTTCTCGAAATCCTTACAAGGGTGTATGGAGTGCTCAAAACATAAGACCTTGGATAGGAAAACAAACAAATTCTTAATGAATGGTTAATTACTGTTATTTGATAAGTTTACCATAGAAACGAACAAATTAATAAAACATAAATGTTTAGCTCATAAGAAACCAGGATCAGGGGATCCTTATCGTCAGGATGGCCGAATTGTAGTAGGCTGGTAGAGGGTCACACCACTAAGCATCGAACATATAGAGTACTCAAACAGCGGAATTTACTCATATGATGCTATGCTGAGACTGGTACCCCAGAACACGATGTGTTTCATGAGTGAGCGCTCGGCTCTGTTCGCACATCGGCAGAGAGAGAAGCGCACATCGGCATCAAGTCAGTCGCACAACGACAGCGGAACGATTGGGCGAAAGCACGGGTCTCGTAGACCACCGTTACGCCCCTTTGTTGTTGTTGTTGTTTGTTGTTGATCCGCGCTGTCCTGTTGCGTCCGACTCCTTTACGTCACCCTAACCAACTCCTTGACCATCCTTTTTTGTGCTCGATTGTCCTGTGTTTTTCCCACGTTACCCTGACCCTCTGTGTAGGCCTTATCCTTCTATAAAAACTATCGTCGGTTTGTACCGACGCTCTGACTCACTTTTCGCGCTCCTGTAGTGGTTCTTTAGGCCACCAAGGACACAATTCCCCCTCTCGTCTCAGAGTCCCTGCTCGGGCGCCATCTGTAAGGAAACTTTTCATGGCTGGGGTACACTCAGTCGGGCCACTTTACAGAACATTTATAAAGTGCCGAGACCTGAGACGCAGAATGTGTACCTCTTTAGGGCGAAAAAGTGATTTCCTAGAATCTAGGGGAAAGGAAATCGGACCATACCTCGGTGTATACCGAGTCCTTTTTGTCTTAATACTCTACTACAGCGGCTGGGCCGGCTGGCTAGTTGTTGGCGCCAAGTGCGGGGAGTAATGGAATGCTTCAGCGGGCACCTCGCATCTACTTTCGCTGCTCAGTTCCTTGGAGCCTGGTTATACACCTAGGCGTCCAAGTTCACTGACTTGCGTCTGCTCCAAAGTTCCAATAAGTATGATGTGGTTAATCCCTGCTTTCATACCTAGCGGAACTTTGGCACAGTTGTAGGTGTCGGTGCATCAGCCTCACATATGCAACTACCCCACACTCTTGCCTCAGTGTTTATATTTAGGCATAGTTTAATTGAAAACACTCCATATTTCTTCTTCTTTTCTTTATTTTTTCTTCAAACAATTTCCCTATCTACACCGTAGCCTGCTCTGTTCTTTGGTTTTCTTATTTCTTTTCTAAGTTTCCCTGCCTACTAGTTGTTCGCTCACCCCTATTCGAGTTGTCGATCAGTCTTGGTCCAGCGACGGTTCTTCTGTGGCAGCGGCGTTGTTGTTATCTCTGCTCCCTGCGTAGCGCTGTGTTCCTGCGGTGGCTTCTCGTTGGCGGTTCTGTTGTTGTTGCTGTTGTTGTTCTTCCCGCGCTGACACGAACGAGGATTACTGGCACTTTCACTGCTTTGCACGTTCGCACGGTTCACTGGTCTTCTCGGAACTGTCCTTCTTCCTTCTAAAGCCAGTTTCACCTCCTCTGCAGTCGACGTCGCTCGGCTTAGATTTGCCCGTGTTTTGTTGATTGTGCCAATTTTTCTCTCACGGTGTATTTAGTTCCTATGAGTATGTGTGTGCGTGTTAAGCTCTGCTCTTGCTGCGCTCTTGTGTCGTTCGCCGCTCAGTTGTAGTTTGCCGTCGCTCAGCTGCACTTGCTTGTGTGCGAATTTTTCTCCCCCGGGTGTATGTTTCTTTTGCGCTTGCGTTCTGGCTGCGCTCTTCGCTCTTTGTCGCTTTGCCCTTGCGCTCTCTTCCGTGTCAGCTTTGCTCATGTTTTGTTGTATGCGTGGCCGTCGCTTGCGCTCGCTCTGTGTGTGGGTGCGCTCTCTTCGGTGTAAGCTGCGCTCACATTTTGTTGTATGCGTGGCCGTCGCTTGCGCTCGTTCTGTGTGTGGGTGTGTTCTCTTCCGTGCGTGGTCGTCGCTTGCGTTCGCTCTGGTGCGTGGTCATTGTTCGTGTTCGCTCTCTTCTCTGTTGGGTGAATGACCGTCGGTCGCCTTCGCTCATTGCGTGTGTGCGCTCTCTGTTATGTTCGCTCTCCCTGAGCTTGTGTGCGCTCTCCGTGAGCTACCCTATAATCTAAACTAAATGACTATGGTCTATGCCCGACTTCATTGGACTTAATCACTATTTCCTCCTTGGCGATTTCTAATCTAAAATACCTTTGTGGTAATACTTAAAACTAAATAACAAAAGAATAATAAAAAAAGGTAGATAGGCAAATACATTTGTGGGCTCAAAAATATGAGTCCTCACACAGCGTACCCTCTTCGATGCAACATCATTGAACCCATCGATAGTTTTTAATCGATTGTTCGCTTTGAATAGTTTTTTTAAGTTTAAGTAAGAAAGAAGAGAAGAAAATCGCGCGACACAGAGCGAGAAGTTGTTGAATTGGAAGGACGTGCGCATTATTTTATTCGGAGTGTTGAATTGCACAAAACTCGAAGTCGTTTGTTTTTCCCCAGTAACTTTATTTAAAACTTTTATTACATGTTAAAATACTTATAGTGTTAAGAAAATGAAATCAACAAATAAACTTTAATTTGTATTCCCACAAATTTTGGGGCTCGTCCGGGAAATGATTTCGAAATTTTTTTTTAACAAAGTACACGATAATGTGCTAAATGAGTGAACAGTAATTAAACAATCAAATAGAGTGAAAAATGAAATAGCAAAAATCAGTGGTCAGTTGTGAAATTATTAAAACTACGTCATTTTATGAGCGTGCATTTCATAATTTAACGGACGCAAGAATCAACGTTTTGGGCATACATCTTGTACACAAGAGTGAAGAGTATGACTAGAACGATAAAGCAGCAGACAGCTGCAAGAAATTCAACGACGCAGAATATTTTCGGCGTCGGCTAGACGAAATTGCTGTGTGCTAAAGCTACGAGGGAACGATCCAGTCAAGTCTTCTGTTGCATAGAGGCAAATAGAAGAGTGTGCAGCGAGTGTACAAAGGCAAGCTTGATATTGAAGACGCATACAGGAAGACTTGAGCGAAACGTAACTTTTGCTTGCACAGAGGTGGGCATAAGGAAACTACAGGCGTTGGAAACTACAAAGCAGTACAACAACAAAGGCGGATCTTCGGCGCGAGCACGTGCTGAGGCATCGAGGGATCGAGAAGGTGTTCGAGATCCAGTGTTGGTAAAAACCGACAAGCGCTATACATCTCAAGCTGGGATAAGTGTTGACTAACGAAGAGCTGCGAGAAAAGGACGGAAATTCGACAAACACATGGCGTCGAATTTTTTTCTTTATTTTTGATTCTAATCATTTCTAAGGAATATATTTTTAATTCAATTTTTGTAACTCTGTAGATTACATCTGGGAGCAAAACAATGGACACGAGATCGATTTTGTCATTAACAGTACCCTTGTTGAAGGCTAAACTGGTAGAAAGAGCGTGTTGCAAGATCGTCTTTTTGAACATTTTGGTTTGAGTGATGCTGATGTGACTGAATTGGACGATGATGTTGCAAACGAGGTTGGTTCGACTAGTTCAAACAGTGAATTCCACGAAGTGAACAATAACACTTGTTCAAGGATTACGCTAGGCGATATAAAAGATAGCATTTCTTCTTTCGCGGAGTTAGCACTGGAAGATGTAAACCATTGGCTAAACGAGTTCGAAGACGTGGGGTGGAATGACTTACAAAAATACATTTACTGTAAACAACTATTAAATGGGGCAGCCAAGCTTTATATTAGAAGTTTATCAGGTATACAAGGCTGGTCTAAACTAAAGTCAGAACTAAAGAGTGAGTTTGGGGAAAGAGTTATGTTCGGCAGAAATCCATAGAATGTTGCAGAAGACACAAAATGAAACCTGCATGGAATTCCTGTATAGACTGATGTAAATTAGTAAGCCTATAAAGTTAGAAAAAGAAAACTTAATTTTGTATTTTGTTGAAGGCATTCCTGACAGCAAATTGAACAAAGCGGGTCTGTATAGAGCAGAAACGCTAAAAGAATTGAAGAAAGAAATCGGAACTTACGAAAAAATTAAAACTAAAAGTGATAACAGGCAAGAACATGATGCAAATAAATCTAGTGACAAGGAGGGAACAGGGAAAAGGAAACAGGTGGCCGAAAAGAAATGTTTTAAGTGTGCAGAAGAGGGGCACATTGCAAGAGATTGCAAGAAAGACGTAGTTTGTTTTAAGTGCAGAAAGAGCGGTCATATTTCTACAAAATGTCCAGAAAATAAAAGTGCAGTCTCTATTAAATCAGAGGCGGCTAATGTTTTAGAAGTAAAGTGACCTAGAGATTGTCTGATTTATAAAACTTTTGTTACCTCAGATATCTCGTTCGCTGCAATGATTGATTCTGGGTGCGATGCCTGTTTAATGAGAGATGATTTGTTTCAAAAATTCAAAAGAGCTGAACTGAGGAAGGAAATCAAACACCTGAAAGGAATTGGCCAAGGTGCAGTACTGATTATTGGTTTTAATTTTATTTTTAATTTATAAGTTTTTGCTGATAAAACAACAATTACTGTAACTTTTCATGTAGTGAAACAAAGAGAGTTAGAGTATGCTGTCATTATAGGAAATGACGTTTTAAGCCAAGTGGATATCGTATTTAGCACCAATGGGGTTGTCTTTATAGAAGGAGAAACCGACGATGATTCTATTAAGATATTTAAGAGTATGTGCGTGAAAGAGATGTTGGAAGAGAGATTTGTAACCGATTGAATTGATCTAGATCACTTACAGCAAAGTCAGAAAAGCGAAGTGGTGGAAATAATTGAAAAATACAAACCTTCGAAACTTATTCATTCACCAATTGAGATAAAGATTATTTAAGAAGACGATGTACCTGTTTTTCAGCGACAACGTATGGTGTCTTATGAAAACAAGTGTTATATTGAAAAACAAGTTTAAAATTGGCTTGAAGAGGGTATAATTGTTCCGAGTTGTTCCGAGTATGCTTCTCCGGTGGTTTTAGTAACAAAAAAGGATGGGTCAAAGCGTTTCTGTTGCGATTACAGAAAATTAAATTTAAAAATAAAGCGGGACAATTTCCCAATGTCTTTGATAGATGACGTGCTTGATCGGCTTCAGGACGCTAAAGTATTTTCCAGGTTAGATTTGGCCAATCGATTTTTTCATGTACCTATCGAAAAATAGTCAAGGAAGTTCACATCATTCGTAACACATAATGGGCAGTACGAGTTTACGCATATGCCTTTTGGAATAAGCAACTCCCCTGCAGTGTTCTGTCGTTACGTCAGTGCAGTACTTAGAGAGTTAATAAATGAGAAAAAGATAGTTGTACATATGGACAATATAGTTATTCCAACAAAAGACGAGAAAAGTGGATTGCAAATATTAAAAGAAGTTTTAAAGAAAGCTTATGTTGCAGGACTTCAGATTAAATGGGAGAAAGCTCAAATTTTAAGAAGGAAAATTCAGTTTCTTGGCTATGTAATAGAGAATGAAACTATTGCACCCACCGAAGGTAAGATAAAGGCAGTCGTACATTTTTCTATTCCTCAAAATAGAAAAGCGATCGAGAGATTTTTAGGCTTGACATCCTACTTACGCCGTTTTATGAAAGGGTACGCTTTAATTGCAAAACCATTAAGTGATTTATTAAGGAAAGAAAGCAAGATGCTTAATAGTGGGAACATAGTATTAGACGAACAGTGTTTGCTAAGCTTTAACCAGCTGAAAAATTTGTTAGTTGAAAATGTATGATCCGCGCGCTGTTACAGAAATCCATACAGATGCAAGCAAATACGGATTTGGCGGAATGCTTATGCAGAAAGACTCTGAGGATCAGTCGTTTCATCCTGTCGAGTTCATGAGCAGAAAGACCAAAGAGGAAAAGTATAGCGCGTACGAGAAGCATTGAAGCATTGGCGGTGGTAAACACAATAAAGAAGTGGCGTATTTATCTGCTCGGAGTTCAATTCACAATAGTAACAGATTGTCATGCGCTCGCAATGACCCTAAGAAGACACAATGTTCCTCCCAGAGTCACACGTTGGGCTATGTTTTTACAAGAGTTTAAATTTACGGTGCAGCATAGGTCAGGTAGTCAGATGCGACACGTAGATGCATTAAGTCGTTTGAACTGTTTTTTAATCGAAGACTCGACAAAGTATCGTTTAAAGGAAGCACAAGATAATGATGAGTGGATCAGAGCTGTCAAAAAAGTGTTAGAAGTTTCTGGAAGGTACGATGATTTCTTTCTAGCGAATGGTATTCTTTATAAAGATGCTTGTTTGGTTATGCAGCCAGCACCTTTTCGCCCCGCTACTTTTCAAATATTATTTATTATTATTTTTCGGTTTCTTTGCTTACGCACAATAAGCATTCACGCGTAGCGGCTGTTTAATCCGTCTCGCTCGCCCCCGTTTTTCGGTTTCTTCTTTGCCTACCGCTAAATTCGTGTCGTTTTAGCTGTGCAAAAAGAATTGACTTTGTGCATAAACACACACACATCATTACTATTGTGTGCGCAGTTTGGTTGCCGGTGAAAATACACTGCTTGTAAAACTGTTCACCATTGTGTGTGCCTTTTACATTGCCCGGTTCAAAATTCAGTGCTTGCAAAACTGTTAACAAGTCTGAGTTTCTTTGACCTTTATATTTTTTTTGTTGTGCCAAAAAAATTAATAATAATCAACAATGCCAAACAACGACACATTCAGTCTGCCTGCTGACAGAATAATATTTTTAAAGCGCAAGGCAAAGTCCATATTTGACGACGCTACAAAAATTGCTGCAGGTTTAACCACCGAATCGGCCACTTCCCTTAATAATGATAGTCTGCATTTAAAGCTGGATTTAATAAACCAAACAGAGGCTTCGTTCAGCTTGATTCATGATTCCCTGGAGGAACTGGACCACGATGAAATGGGAAGTAAGTTGCGTGACCAGTTCAAAGACATTGTCTTTGAAATGCGGTATGTTGTACAAAAGGAACTCAGTAGACGCAAAGTGCCAGAGAATTCTTGTTCACCTATGCGTCAAGATCCCGGAACTAAGTTACTTTCTGGTTCTCTATTTCGACGACCGAATGTGCCTGACCTGAAGCTACCAACCTTTAGTGAATATTATACCGAATACACAGATTTCATGTCGATGTTTTCCACTGTCATCGACTGCCAATACTGGCTGACATGGAGAAGCTTCAACAACTCAAGTCTTGCCTAAAAGGTCCAGCTTTGAATGCCGTTGGTGCTTTAGAGGTTACTGATGTAAATTATCCGTTTGCCCTGGAGTTGTTGGATAATCGCTACAATAATAAGCGGCTTATTTTCGAGCCCGACATTTCGGCGATCATGAACTTACCAAAGGTAGACGGTTCGTTTTCTGGAGAGCTGCGTGAACTGTCCTACCAAATTAACTTGCGTTTACAGGCACTTCATAGCATCAGTACCCCTGTGGAAATATCCGAGTGTATTCTCGTTTATTGTCTTCTCCAAAAGGTCGACCGTGAAACCCAGCTATTATGGGAGGATGCTGCTTCCACTGAAAGGGTACCCGTCTGTAGTGAATTTGTTAAATTTTTGAAGACAAGATGTCAGAAATTTGAAAACATAGAACGTACCAATGCTGCACTTCGAATCATGCCACAGGTTGTAAAACCTAGGAAAGCCGTCAACAACTCTAGAAATTCATTTGTCGCCACTTCCCCGGTCGCTTGCTGCCCTGTCTGCAATGCTGTAGACCACATAATTTTTGATTGCCCACAATTCAGAAGACTGTCTCCCCCTTGGCCAAAGGTTGGCTTTATGCCAAAACTGCCTTAAAGGTGGACATCACCTACGACATTGTAATGCTGATCGCTGTCGCATTTGTGGAAGTAAGCACAACAAATTGCTACATTTCGGCTCAAGGTCTTCGTCATTTCTCTCCCAGTCTTCTCAACCTCAGCTAGCTTCTGATACTCCTTCCAATGGATTGCAAGTAGTTGCACAAGGATCATCTTCTTCCCTAGTGGCTCAAAATCTCGGAGCAGACTTTGTGTTGTTGGCCACACACTTTGCAATTGACCAAGTACAAGTCTGCAGCTACAGTGTCTAGAATTGGTGATGTCAGATTTAGCTCAGATGGATGTATGGTAAACATTAATCTCAAATCTCAAACTTCAGAGTTCGTTGCCAATATTGCAGCTCTGGTAGCTCCTAATATCACGGACAACCAGCCCAACCTAACTGTAAACTCTGAAGACTGGAAAATACCAGCTAATCTTCGTTTGGCCGATCCCAAATTCTTCAGGCCCCAAAAAATTGACTTGCTGATGCTGAGGCGCTAGTCTATTCTTTGATCTGCTGTGTGTAGGCCAAATAAAATTGGCCGATGGACTTCCCATTCTCCAAAAAACTCGTTTTGGATGGATTGTCACTGGTGGTAGCTGCAACCCTAACAAGGCTTCATCATTGACTGTTAAAGCAAAAGGGCCTCAAATGCCTGATGATGACATCCGTCTGTAGGAACTAGTGCGCAAATTTTGGGAGTTAGAAACCACTGCTGAATCCGTCTCTAAGCGCACAAAGGAAAAACTCGACTGCGAGGCCCACTTCAAGTCTACATTTTCTGGGCTTCCATCTGGAGAATATTCAGTCCGACTTCCTGCAAAGCACAGCCTGGAATTATTGGGAGAATCCTATCAACAAGCCTATCGCCGTTTTTTAAATCTGGAAAACAAACTTAAACGCAATCGTCAGCTCAAAGAGAAGTATGCAGCCTTTATTCATATCTTTAAATCACATGTCTCTGGTACCATTTGACTCCCAGAAACTATGCAAATTCTATTTGCCGCATCACTGCGTTTTAAAGGAAGATAGCACAACAACTAAGCTACGTGTTGTCTTTGATGGCTCTGCCAAAACTTCTTCGGGATACTCATTAAACGAAATACTCATGGCAGGCCCCACTTTGCAGCCCAAACTGTTTCACACTTTGTTACAGTTTCGAACCTTCCCCTGTTGCTTTAACTGGTGACATCTGTAAGATGTACCGATGTGTCCGGGTCAAGGAACCGGACAGATATTTACAATGCATTCTGTGGCGTGACACACCCCAGGAAAAGGTACAAGTATTTAAGCTTGATACCGTCACCTACGGAACAAAGTCATCCTCATTTCTATCTGTCCGAGCCATGCAACAGCTAGCAGAAGACGAAAAATTATTGTTTCCAATTGGCGCTAAAGTTCTTCTACGAGACTTTTATGTCGATGACCTCATCACAGGAGGGAGCTCCACCGAAGAAGTCTTGGAGATCATGCGACAGACCATTGGACTACTGGATAAAGGTCATTTTAAGTTAAGAAAATGGTCCTCAAATGATCCTGGTACTTTGAAGCAGATTCCCGATTCGGAAAAGGATTCCTTTCTAAAATTTGATGATGGCAGCGACATAACCAAAACTTTTGGTATCGCCTAGAATTCAATCTCAGATATTCTGCTATTCTCCACATCGCCCATGAAAGTAGTTTCAAAACCCAGCAAGCGCTCTGTCTTGTCTACAATTGCTCGCTTTTACGACCCTTTTGGTCTTATCTGCCCCGTTATAACGAAGGCCAAAATCCTGCTGCAGCAAACCTGGAGAGAAAAACTTGACTGGGACGAAAGTTTACCTTCGGCGCTTAATTCTGCTTGGCTAAATTTGTCTGCTGATATCTGCCTCACCGAGAATTTGCAGTTTCCTCGTCTCGCACTGGTACCCAATAGTGTTGTCGAAATCCATGGATTTAGTGATGACAGCATTGACGCATATGGAGGATGCATTTACATAGGAAGAAGGCCCTCATCGCTGTCAATGCCCCTGTCGACATCGACATCCCAACCAGTTGTAAATTTGTCAACTCCTGGCAAAAATTGAATCATGTTTTTGGATACATCTTTAAATTTCGTTATCGTATCAGGCACCCCGGCCTGACTGTTAATCATCTCACCGGAGGCATGAAACTTATCATTCGCTCCATTCAGATGGCACACCTTACTGAGGACTATAATGCACTGCTCAACAGTCGACAAGTAAAATCATCGAGCTCAATTGCATCTCTCGCACCCATCATTGCCAACTCTGGACTCATGCGAGTTGGTGGCAGACTGAGGCACTCGTCGTTGGACTATGACGCACAGCATCCATTAATATTGCCACGTCAGCACCCAGTCAGTCGTGCCATCATACTTGATCATCATCGTCGCAATCTGCATTCTGGACCTCGCGCCCTACTCGCTTCCATTCGGCTGCAGTTCTGGCCCATTGGCGGTCGCAAAACAACTGCAAGTGCAGTCAGCAAATGCACAATATGTTTTCGAGCCAAGCCACGTATAGCTGGTCACATTATGGGTGATCTTCCTGAGGACCGTGTAACAGCTTTACATTCCTTCAAGGTCACTGGTCTGGACTTTTACGGCCCATTTTATTATAAAAATCCTGTTCGGAACAAAGCACCCATCTGCATCTTTATTTGCTTTTCTACAAAGGCTGTCCACCTTGAGCTGGTGCCGGATCTCTCCACGTCTGCATTTCTTAATGCATTGCGTCGATTTATACTGACTCGTGGAAAGCCTGCACGCATATGGTCGGACAACACCACCAATTTTGTCGGCGCTCGGAATGAGTTGAAGGATCTTATCCTTCATCCTATCCTATCATCCCTCCTCGCTCGCCGCATTTTGGAGGCCTCTGGGAGGCGGCTGTAAAAACAGCAAAGCATCATTTTTACCGAGCTGTTGGCCCTGCCGTTTTGCCCGCTGATGAGCTGCGCACGCTCATTTGCCACATTGCGGCAATAATTAATTCAAGAGCTTTAGTTCCTCTTTCAGAACACCCTGGCGACCTTGAAGTACTAACGCCAGCGCACTTCTTAGGCGCGGCCCCCCTCGCCTTGTTTGCTGAGCTTGATCTAACAAAATTGAAGCTCAACCGATTGGATCGCTGGCAGCGAATCACCTACTACCAGCAAATATTCTGGAGACGTGAATATCTAACGCTACTTCAGCAACGTTCCAAATGGCGAGCACAGAAGGCAGACATACAAATCAATGATGTCGTGTTAGTAAAAGACGAAAACCTGCCACCCCTCAAATGGCCGCTAGGTCGAGTAGTCAATCTGATCCCTGGACCCGATAGCGTCGCACGAGTTGCCGTCCTCAAAACTGCCACTGGAATCTTCAATAGGGCCGTCGCTAAACTTTGCGTTCTACCCAAACAGGATGATGTTGTCAGCCCGTGTCCTCCAACGGGGGAGGATGTTTGGTTATGCAGCCAGCAGCAGAAATTTGATTTATTTTAGTTTTATCACTTTTATATGTACATTGCTCTGTGCAGCAATAGATTTTGCATTCCCCTTTGTGCTGTGTTCCTCTCTCTCTCAATAGAGAGCCAGCACAGCTGCTAATCTTTATTTGGTCGTTCAGTTACAAATTAAGTGTTGATCACACCGGTACTGCTGTGAGACACTTTTAATTTCAATCGGTTTGATGCGGACACTGCCGCCGTTTTTGTGAATTAAAGCCCTGCGTGGTAAAATATATTGAAGAAAATATAACTTGAAATATTGACTTGATCGTTTTTTATTAAATGGTACACCACTTCTCAAAGTCAGTGAAAAAGCTCATTGCCTGAACATTGTTATTAAAATTATATGGATGACTGCTTAGCACAAACTGCAGCAGCATGTATAAGAAGCCCGGTTAGGTGATCGTTTTCACAGAAGCTAGTTTCCTTTTTAATCTTATTCCTGCGTTTGTGTAAGAACATTTTGGGCGCCCCATTTTCAATGGTGTATTACAACGCTCGTTAAGTGTAATTGATATTTTCGATGAAACCCATTTACTGTGCTTAGAGATAAAGCGATCCAACATCCTGTTGCATCGCGGAAGATTTGCTTTAATATATAATTCAAAATTTTTTATTTTTTTATCTATTTCCTTTTTTTTATTTGATTCTACTTGGAATTTGCTTTTGCATTTTGTTATAAATCCAATCTGAGACCGATTGAATTTTGCGATTATTGTTGCGTCAAATATCGATTAAATCGCTGTGCAAAAATTCGCACTCGATATGTCCTAAACGTTATTGAATAAATAGAAAAGGGGCAAAAACGGCCAGAAGTTATTACATTGTGCTTAAATTAGACAATTGTAAGTACGAACGGGCCTAATTAGTTTTTCTAAGTTTTCCTCAGTTTATTAGTTATACTCCACAGAACACATGAAACACATGTTAATTTTCTGCAAAAATACACATAAATTGGACTTACACATAAGTGGACACAATATATAAAGAGTAAGTTTCAACATAAGACTGTATACATTAGATATTACATACCGTGAACTTCTATGTCAATTTTTTGAATAATTTTAGTCCAACAAATGACGAATTGACAGCACAAACAAAAGCGCGCAAATAAATTGGTGCCAAAAAATCGCACAATCGATTGCAATTGCCTGATCTATTGTTGAGGTTTGAAAGCTCATAAAAAGCTCTATGGAATAGAGGTGGGCGCGGGCCTACTTTTTGAGGCCCGGCCCGGCACGAGCACGAAACCTAGTCCCAAAAAAAGCACGAGGCCCGCACGATTTTTTTTGAAAAAGCACGGCCCGGCCCAAGCCAAACACGAAAATTTCAACAAAAAAAAACCCATGCAATTTTTTTAATTTATAGTATGTAATATACAAAGAAATTTAGTTAAGTCCAATACTTATTAATAATAACAGTGTTATAATATACAGGTTTTTAAACATAACTTATGGCAAGTTCTTATTTAAAAATAAAATTTTTTCTAAGTTTGAACTTTTTAAACGTGTACGACGCTCATTTAATATTATTCCAGAGGTAGAAAATAATCTTTCGCTCGTAGCTGAGCTTGCCGGAATGGCTAAAATGTAACGGGCAAGTCTTTTCATTAATTTGAGGTCACTACATTTCCAAAATTCTAACACATTTTGGTCTGAAATGGCTGCACAGCCATTTAAATATTTTTCGATTTCAATATCAAAAGAATTTAATTGTAACTTTGGTTTTTTGGAAAATTTTTTATCTTGAGTCCTACCGATTGTGCGGTTCGATTTTGCGGGCCTCCGGACTTTTGCGGGCCTTCGGGCTTTTGCGGGCCTCCGGGCTTTTTTCTTAGGCCCGGGGCCCGCACGAACACGAACGAAACTCGATTTTTAGGCACGAGCACGTTTTTTTGGCAAAAGCCCGCGGGCCACGAAAAAAACACGGCCCGCGCCCACCTCTACTATGGAAACTTTTGAAAAGCCACTTTAAGTATTTAAAATAAAAAATACCATATATTGAAATGAAAATTTATACTTTATGCCAAAAAAACGAACTCTGGACCATAGTGCGATGAATGAACCTTAGAGCATACGCCTTAATGTGTACGAGCCTTGACCAGGATGAACATCGGTGAATAAGATTATCAATTCGATTCACTGGAGTTTCTCCAGCCACTGTTGTCAAACAATTGATTTTGACTTCGTCTTGTATACGTTTGTCTGGAATAAATGAGCCATGCAGTGAAATGTTCACCTTTTCCAGAAATTGATCCTTGTCCCATAGCCACGATGGTCCATCCCACCACAATGGAAACTTGATAAGTTCTGCAGTCATCATGCCTCTGGAAGCACAGTCTGCTGGATTGGATTTTGAGTCAACATGCCGCCACTCATGCCTTGGAATGATGTCCAGAATTTGAGAAGTTCGGTTTCCAACGAAGGTTTTTAATTGAGCCTGAACGTATGATAGCCAGGAAAGTACGACCGTACAGGCTCAATACCAGAGCTGCACAGAGCTCAAGGCGCGGCACTGATTTTTGCTTCAGGGGAGCCACCCTTGTCTTTGATGTCATCAACGATACTGAAATGGAACCATCTTTGTGAATTACTGTGCTGTACACCACACCAGCGTATGTCTTGGTAGATGCATCGGAGAATGCATGCAGATGAATGTTGTCCGCGTCGTTGACAACCAGCCGTGATAGTTTAAAAGCCTTTAATGTATCCAGATCAGCACGCCATTTGATTTAATTGCTGGCTAACTTATTGGGAAGTGGTGAGTCCCAATCCAAATTGAGAAGCCAAAGATTTTAGAACAATATTTTGACCCCCCAAGGGGGTCGAATATCCGTGCGATATCTGACAGGACTTGCCTCTTTGTGCATTCGGGATTCGCATAAAGTCCAACATTATATGATAATGTATCTTCCCCAGCATGCCAGTAGAGGCCGAGTACCTTAACCGGTGACGATTGAACTGGCTGTGAAAAATCGCTGTCTTCTGTTTGTATACGGGTTGTATTTGACACCCATTTCCCAAGTTCGAGATCAGCGCAGGCCATCAGTTGAATAAGTTCCTTTTTGTTCCGTAGTAATTCCTTCTCGCTGTTTGATCCAGTAAGTTCGTCATCGACATAAAAATCCTCCAGCAACAGTTTTGCTGCATTTGGAAATTCATGAATATGATCTTGAGCCAGCTGTTCCAATACACGCACCGCCAGAAATGGGGCACATGAAGTTCCATAAGTTACGGTGCAGAGTTTGAAGTGTTTGATTGGAGCGGATGGATCCAGATTTGGCATCTTGACAATATCCGCTGAGGCTACATACTTGTACATTCGAAAGCGAAGACATACAGCGAATAAGTCGCGCTGAATACTTGGTCCAGTGAATAGAGATTTGCCATTTTCAAAACGAAATGACCCGTCGAAAACCACTC
Organism: Zaprionus nigranus; assembly: GCA_018903425.1. Classification (NCBI taxonomy): domain Eukaryota; kingdom Metazoa; phylum Arthropoda; class Insecta; order Diptera; family Drosophilidae; genus Zaprionus; species Zaprionus nigranus. The sequence continues at coordinate 39,885 of JAEIGD010000154.1, forward strand.
TTAGCTTCCGACCTAGTACCGGGTGGTGTGGTAGATAGAACTGCTGCCTTCCATTGTTGTCGTCTTCTGGCACTTCGCGCATGTGCCGCAAGTTTTTATATTCGCACATAAAGTTTACGTATTGTTTGCGTTTATTCTCATCCCTTTGTAAGCGTCGTTCCACTGATTTGAAACGGCTTAGCGCTCCTTGAAGTGTATCCCCAAATACAGGATCCGTTGTATTCAATGGAAGTTCCACGATATACTACCCATTCCCATCTCGTGTGTGTGTAGTGAGAAAGTGATTCTCATGTTCATCGTGAGGTTCCCATTTTGTGATGTTACTGACGTTTTTCAGCTCCCAGAACCTCTGAAACATTGCATTGATATCCGCTGTTGTAGTGAGCGAAATAGCCGAATTGCTTTGGTTAAACATTAGCGATGTAATAATCCATCCAAAAACTGATGAAATGGCAATGAGATTGCCACTGTTGTCGTATATCCTTTTCCCTGTGAGTGTACTCCATACGCGTACGCTACCAAGTAGTATATCGATTGGTGCAGATGTATTGAAAACCGTGTCTGCCAGTTGAAGATCTTTGAACTTATCAAGTAACGAAGTGTCTAGGTTTTGCCTTTCCATTGATGAAATAATTTTGCCAAGCACGTGAGCCATGACAACCAATTCGTAATCCGAGATCCGAGGCCTGATTTGAAGTGTGCTGCAACCCCTTGTGTTGTCAGCCGCATCCGAAGAAATTCTCGAGACCAAGATGTGTGATGGTGAACGTGCCAATCCGAGAGCGTGTATTCAGCGTTCCGATATGTATGATAATTCGGACCCAGTATCCAATAATAGTCGACAGGTAACGTAATCTCCTCTTGCACGCCTTACATAGACCACATCGGTAGGTAATACGATTCTGTGTCCTCCGTTTGGTTGAGTAGATGATCCACTGCCTTGCGCACATATTGTTGCACCTGCGCTCTGTATATGTGCCATATGATTAAAGGTCGTTGCTGTGTCCTGTGAAATTTGATCTTGATTCCAATCGACTTGAAGCTGAGTAGCCTGTGGTTGATTACTCTGAACATGGATAAGTGTATGGTGGTGACCTTTACATTGTCTGCACTTTTATGTTGACTTGCACTTGCTGACCCCATGGTCAGGCTTTAAGCAATTATAGCAAAGTGATTTTTCCTTCACGAACGATCTTCGTTGCTCAACTGCCATATCCAGAAAATGTTGACAACCATATTGTGGAAGGCAAATTGGTACACTCACGTTGCAGTGCTTCTTCTTTATTCGACACGCTAACACAGAATGGTTCTCTTCGTCTAAAAGTTCGTTTTACATTCGTTTAACATAGGCTTAACATATTCATCGTTTTATATAAGTATCGATATACAAAGGCTTAACATAGTTAATGTATTATATAAGTATCGATATACATAGGCTTAACATAGTCATCGTGTTATATAAGTATCGATGTACAGTGTGACCCTCTACCAGCCTACTACAATTCGGCCATCCTGACGATAAGGATCCCCTGATCCTGGTTTCTTATGAGCTAAACATTTATGTTGTAACAATTTGTTCGTTTCTATGGTAAACTTATCAAATAACAGTAATTAACCATACATTAAGAATTTGTTTGTTTTCCTATCCAAGGTCTTATGTTTTGAGCACTCCATACAGCCTTGTAAGGATTTCGAGAAATTTGAAACCCTTCAACATCCTTTAGCAAGAATCTGTCATTACGAAGTATTTTAGCAATTACGTACGCGCCTTTGTTTTTTTTGGGATCAACTTCCTAGCAACTCCCGCAGTACTGTCAAAATTTTTTACCATTACGTAGTCTCCTTTACTTTACTCGTATAATCCCTAGGCTTTTTTCTTTGTTTTATCGTAATATGTTTCGTTATACGCCTGTGCTCGATTTTGATTTTCCATTGCCTTTTCCCTAATTTCCTCTACGTTTTCTGGCTGAACTGTGTCGTTAATTTCTTCTAATTTGTCCCTAAGTTCATCAATAATTTGACTTTTCTGCTCTACACCAAAAAGCATTTTACTAGGAACTTGTTTAATACTTCTGTGTACGGTGTTATTAAGTGCATATTCTCAATGTGATTTTTGCATTTTTCCTTGATGTTTTTGAACCAATAACTTCTCGAATTAGCATCTATCATCTTATCCCTGCCAATGTGACCAAGTTCATTATCGTATTTGTGCAAAACGTGATTTTCCATATCCTCAGGGACAAAAAATAATAAACTATCGTCATTTGTTTTTCTGTACACGACGCCATTTCTCATCTCAAAAAGTTTGTGCTGATATTTTTCTAATTCTTCCTTAATTTTCTGTATTTTTAAATCTTTCGATTTACAGATTAAAAGATTGTCTTCAAAACTAGTGGTTTCTACAACCAAAATATTGCATCTACTCAGAGCATCTACATATTGCATTTTTGTTCCGGATCTATGAATCAGTTCGTAATCATAATTTTGAAGTTCAAGTGCCCATCGGGCGATTCGAGGATTTAACTCAACTCTGTTTAATGTAAGCGTTGAAGAATTGCAATCAGTAAGTATTTTGAAATGTCTCCCTTGTAAATAGATTCGAAATCTGCGCAGGGCGTAAATAATCGCCAGAGTTTCTAGCTCAAAATTGTGATACTTTGCCTCAGTCTCTGTACTTCGCTTTGAAAAATAGAATACGGGATGGAGTTTTCCATCTTCTTTCCTTTACATTAAAACCGCACCAAAACCCAAAGCACTTGCATCGCAATGCAATTCAACCTCATCTTTATGATTATAAATAGCTAAAACGGGTGCTTCTATCAGTTTTTTCTTTAGGTTCAAGAAACAGTCCAGCTCTGTTTACTCAAATGAAAATTCTTTGTCTTTCCTTAAAATGTCGTAAAGTGGTTTTGCTAACGTAGAGAAATCTTTTATGAATCTTCTAAAATATGAACAGAATCCTAAAAAACTTTGGACGTTGTGTATTTTTTCAGGAATTGGGAAGTTTGTAATTGCGTCAATACCCTTGTCATCTGCTCTAATTCCATTTTTGGTGATAAAAAATCCTAGGTATTTTATGCTAGATTGCATAAACTCGCATTTGTCCATACGAAGTTCTAACTTGTTTTTGACTAGTCTTATGAACACATCTTTTAATGTTCTTAAATGTTCTTCCATACTTGTCCATATATACGATGACTTTATTTTCCCGTATTAAATCTGCAAAAATTCTGTTCACAAAGCGTTGGAACACTGCTGATTCATTCTTGATGCCCATAGGCATTCTTAAAAAATTCAAATTGCCCTAATGGAGTCACGAATGATGTGTATTTTACTGAATCGTCGCCAACGAATACGTGAAAATATCCGTTCTTTAAATCTAGCTTTGAAAACGCACTTTTATTCACTAACTTGTCTAGAAGGTCATCTATTAAAGGCAACGGATAATTGTCCTTTATTAGAACTTTGTTCAATTTTCTATAGTCTATACATAAACGCAAATCTCCTGTTTTTTTCTTTACCAGCACAATTGGAGAAGCATATTCTGAATCACTGTTTCTTATTATGCCTTTGTCTAAATATTCGTCTAATAGTTTTTGAAGCTGCTCTTTTTCACTAAATGAAAGTCGCCTAGGCGAGCAACTAAATGGTTTGGATTTCTCTAAACTAATTTTCATTTCGCATCTGGTAACTGGGGTATCTGGTCTCTTCGCGTTAACATATACTTCTTCAAACATTTTAACAAATTCGCATTTTGTTTCATAACTTATATCACACCCGCAGTTGTAGTCTAAAAATTGATTATCAACCACGTTAATGTTCAACATTTCAGTTTCAAAATTGTCTGCTAAAAGTTATATTTTCTCATTAGGTTGTATCTCACCAAAACATTGCTTGCTTCCTAAATGCGTTTGGAATTTTTTCATCTCCCTGTCTATTGACTTCTCAATAATGATTGGCTCATTGCCCTGAGGATTATTAATATTTCCATTTTCCACTTTATTTTCAATAGTAACTTCATTTAACAACATTTTTTCATCAATTGCCACGCAGTCTACTAGTTTTTCCTTAATAGTTTCATTTTCTAAACATTTTTTCTTAAAAGTTTCATTTTCTGTAACGGTAGCATTCTCTAACAGTTTTTCCTCAATAGTTTCATTTTCTAAACATGTTTTCTTAAAAGTTTAATTTTCTGTAACAGTAGCCTTCTCTAACAGTTTTTCCCTAACAGTCTCATTTTCAATAACAGTTGCGTTTCCTAACAGTTCTTTCTTAACAATCTTATTTTCTGTAACAGTTTCGTTGCAATTGCAGTTGGCTACTACGGCAGTTGCTAGTTGTTGATTCTTTTCCCCAGATATTTTAATCATATTATTTATGTTTTCATTAATGCCAAGGCTGTCTAGATTCATACTCAAACCATATTGATTCATAAAATCCCTTCCTAGGACTACATCGTGTCTCATTGATTCATTATCGACGACAACCATCTCAAATTGAATTTTTATTTTTTCTTTGAAAAGGAAACATAAACTTTTTCCAAATACTTTAAGTTGGCTCTTGTTTAGCCCATGATACACTTGGTTAACAGTTTTTAATGATACTTCAAATGGAATTTTTGACTGCTTAATGAATGAGATTGCGCTCCCTGAATCTATGAGACACTCTGCGGAAATGGGTAAATTAGTGAAAGAGACAAAGAAAATTTCTAACATTCTTACATAGTTGTTGACGTTGCTGCTGTTGTTGCTTTTTCTTAGACGGCATTCTCCGACAAAATGGCCCATTTCTCCACAAGCAAAACAAGATCCAGGTGCTCTTACTGGCTTGCGGCAGTCTTTGGCGAAATGCCCCTTGGAGTTGCAGTTCCTGCAGCGCATGTTGTTGACTTTCGCTGCCTCCGACATCGACTTCTTTGGTGTATGGCCTTCGGCCTTGTTGTGGAAGGCGTACATTGGCAAATGCTAGCTGCATTTGCTCTGGATTGGCGAATCTTTGGATGCGGGCTTGATCGGGTAAGCTCGCCGATGGGATTCCCTCGATAAGATGTTCGAGCAATTCCTCCATGTCCATGTTGACGGATTGGGACATCATTCTTTTCTCCTCGAAATATATGGTAAAACGCTCGTTTCCCTGCCATTTGCGTTGTTCAAACTTTCGACGCAGCTCTGATTTGGATGTTGTTTCTCCAAATGCTAAAATTAGTTGCTCACACAGCCTTTCGAAAGAAGCTAGCATCCGAATTGGGTTGGTATGTAACCAACGCTCTACATCACCTTTTAGTTTGGTGACGAACAACATGCGTAGGCAGTCATCATTTAGATTGTAAATTTGGCCTATATTTTTGAGGTGATCCACCCAATTGCGGGCGCAAATATTTCCTTCGAATTCAATTGCAGATTCTCTGGCATATGATAGTGAGACTGCTGATCCATGATAAATGGCGTCTCTCTCTGGTTTTCGTCAGCGTTGCCACTCGGTAAATTTTCAATCGGGTTTGCAGGGCTGCCTAAAATCACTAAGCAATGAACACATAGAGACGTCAAACAGCCCTGAAGCAGTTTGAGAGTCATTTTTCAAAACGGCTGCCCCACAGAAGAAGAAGAACAGAAGCAGACTTCGGCTGAACGCTCGACCGGGTCAGCTCGCTGTTCGGCTCTCAGTACAAACAGTGCATAGCATCAAAACTGCTTCAGTCGCACAACGACAGCGGAACGATAAGCATGCGCGTACTTCTTTGCGCTGTACGATCGTTTCCATGTGTGCGTGTATGCATGCACGGCCCGCGTATGAATGTATGCGTTGCTTCTGAAGTTTGGCAATAGGCAAATGCTTCGGCCAGCGCGCTGGCAGCCTGAAGTCTGAAGTGTACGATATACTCGCTAGCTCTTCAAGTGAACAGACGTGTTTTTCTTTTGCTCTCCGAACTTCATTAGATATCTTTTGATTAACCGGTGTTCCACGTAACAAAAGTGTACTAATACTATAGTATTAGTATTAGTATTAGTAAGTACTAATGTACTATAGTGTTTTCTCCTATTATTTTACTATATAAATCTGTTCACTCGCGAGTGCTTTCTTTTAAATTAGTCAAACATTTTTGTTTGGTAATTTGGTAATTGGTTTGCTATTGGCTTCTTTGTTTACATCAACTCTTCTTAGTTTTGTTGCTGAATTGCTTGGTAGCTAAGTCTATTTTTAGATTCTGTCGCGAGCGCGCTTACTCTTTTCAGTTTGCTCTCTCTCTCCTACTTTCATTTGCGCTGTGCATTTGTTGTTGCAGTTACTGTAACGACAGCTAGTGCTCTCGCCTACTTAGCGTTTGCTCTCTTTCTCACGTAGTTTGCTCTTAGTTTTTTTGAACGTTTTATTTGACTACTCTTTTACAGTGGTGTCTGAATATAATGGAAGGAAAACTTGTCTGTGCTATTAAAACCTGTCGAAGCGAGATTACGTGCGCTCAACCTAGCATTTCATGTTGGCTGTGTGATAATGTTGTACATGCCAAATGTGCCAATGTCAATGGTACAACTGCTGATGCTTTAGCTAAGCGCATTGGGCTGCACTATTGCTGTGAGGAGTGTCGTGATGTGCAAAATGAAATGAGATCTTTCATGCGGCAGACACGGAAAGGCTTTAGGGAATTGTTTAGTGGTTTTCGTACGCTATCTCAACAGTTCTCTAAGCTGGACTCAGAATTTAATGGCCTTCAGCTGTTAAGTGAGTCCCCGAAGCGCAAAAAAAATCTACGCGCAAAGAAGAAACCCTGTCTGCTGCTATTTTGCCTTCGACCGCCTCCGCTCAGCATGGTACTCCGTTGACACAGCCGTTGAAACCGATCACCACATCTGTGGTAACGAGATCGGCGGCTCAGAAGAATTCGGTTCCCGAATCGGTCAACAACGAGTCTCTGCAGCCAATGACGCCAAACGTGCCCTCTACGTCATCTCCTGTCATAGTCTCGATACCTGTGTCTGCTTTACCCAGGGCTACAACCACTGATTCTTTATCAGTGGTGCCCAAGCCTATTGTAGGGATTCCCCCGAGGAAGCAAATCTTTGTTTCCAGGCTTGCCCCTGATCTAACATCTGATGATGTCATGGCTTATATTCAAGCTAAAATACAAGCCACTGAGATAAAGGTGGAAAAATTTAAGTTCTCTTATGAACGGGACATATCATCCTTTAAACTTTGTGTACCCAATGAATGCTTTAACCTCATATGCACGGCAGATTTTTGGCCAGCTCATATTATGGTTAAAGAATTCGAGGCAAAGAAGAAAAAGAATCGGCATCCGATTAGACTTACTTTGCCGAACCAGACCACTGCGCCTAATAAGACGACGACAAAAAACTAAGTTCGTGTCCTATAAATAAACTTTACTCTTTAATTCTTTCCTATCAAAATGTTAGAGGTCTCTGTAGTAAATTATCTAGTCTTTATCTTAATAGTCTTGGCTTTTCTTCCCAAATTATTGCTTTTACCGAAACCTGGTTAAAACCAGAGATTCTAAGCTCTGAAGTCTTTCCAGATAGGTATACAACATACAAGCTTGATCGACCTGACCGACGAGGTGGTGGAGTACTGATTGCAGTAGACTCCAACATTGAGTCGGACCTTTACAACCGGAGTTTCAATTTGACATTGAAATAATTTGTGTAAAACTACACTTTCCCGGTTTTTTCATGTATATAACCTGCTCCTATATTCCGCCGTCATCGGAATTATCAGTCTACTTGCAACACTTGTCTGCAATTAAGACTATTTTTAACCTGTTATCAGACAGAGATCACTGCATAGTCCTGGGCGACTTTAATATCCCAGAATGTGATTGGACTTCTAGTGCTGAAGGAAACTTCCTTTTGCCTTCCCGGCAACATGACCTATTTGACGGTTTGTTTGACATGTCTTTGTCGCAGGTCAATCATGTCAAAAACTCTCTGAATAGATTGCTTGATTTATGTTTCACCTCTGATCCTTCCAAGGTGATTGTAGACAGGGTACACCCCCTTTCCCTTCCGGAAGATCCTTATCATCCCACTTTCGAAGTGAATTTCGACTTGGGTATTAGTATTGTGGATAAAAATGAAAGGCCGTGTAATCGCGTGCGCTGCTTTAAGAAAGCAGACTTTGAAAATTTAAATTCTTTAATTTCACATTGTGATTGGTCTGATTTTTATGCATCAACTGATATGTCAGTTGCAACTAATATATTTTATAACACCCTAAACTCTGCTTTTGATATCTGTGTTCCGTTTTCCTATCCGATATGCTCAAGCAAACCCCCCTTGGTTTACAAAAGAGCTGTCTCGCTTAAAAAACTTAAAGAGTAGCTTATTTAAGAAATATAAACAAAAAAACTCACCGCTTGTCTTTTTCCCGCTACCTAACTGCTCGGGCAAATTTTACCGTGCTTAACGCGAAATGTTATAAAAACTATTTGACCAGATCTAGGTTTCAGTTTTTTCAGAATCCTAAAAAGTTCTATAGTTTTGTTAACATGAAGCGTAGGTCAGCGGTCTTTCCTTCTAAACTTTTGTTTGATAACGCTGAGGCGGACACAGATCAGGCCATGGCCGATATGTTTGCTAAGTTTTTTCAAACAACTTATTCTTCTTCTACGCCGAGCATTCATTCTTATCCATATAGTGTACCAAGTTCAAATGGCATCTTCACACCGTTACTGAACGAAAGTTCACTTTTTAAGGATCTTAGCTTAGTTAAACCAGTCTTTTCACCAGGTCCCGATGGTATTCCCGCCTGTGTACTTAGATATTGTGCCAACTCCTTATGTAAGCCATTGCACAAATTATTTTCGCTGTCCTTAGACACAGCCTCCTTTCCTTCCATATGGAAGGAATCATTCATTATCCCTTTACTCAAAAAGGGCAGCAAAACTGATGCAAGTAATTATAGAGGTATCTCTAAATTATCGGCTATACCGAAATTCTTCGAGAATGTTATAACTCCTCACTTGCAACATTTTAGTAGATCCGTTATATCCCCTTTTCAACACGGATTCGTGAAACGTCGTTCTACCACGACAAATTTGCTTGAGCTGACATCCTTTGTGGTAAAAGGATTTCAGAAAAATCTTCAAACCGATGTCATTTATACTGATTTCAGTAAGGCATTTGACTCAGTCAACCATTCTCTTCTTGCACATAAACTGAATCTCCTCGGTTTCTCACCAAAACTTCTTAGTTGGATTGTGAGTTATTTGGGTGACAGAACTCAACGAGTCCTCTTTAAGAATAATCTTTCTTACCCTGTTCATGCCACATCTGGTGTTCCCCAGGGAAGCCATTTAGGTCCCCTGCTTTTTACACTTTTCATCAATGACCTCCCAACGGTCATACTTAACTCCCGTACTCTCATGTATGCTGATGATGTCAAGCTATGTTTTCAATTTAAAGACGACTCCTGTCATTCTCGCCTTCAATCCGACTTAGACTTTTTCTACTCTTGGTGTCGTGCAAATCTTCTTAATCTGAACAGCTCCAAATGCAAGCTGATGACATTCTCACGAGCCTGTCCTAAGTACGTATCTTACTCTCTCTGTGGTTGTACCCTGGAAAGAATTTCCCTGGTTGATGATCTTGGGGTCCGTTTGGACCGCAAACTCAAGTTTTGCGAACATATATCATCAATGGTTAATAAAGCTATGGGTGTGCTCGGCTTTATTAAGAGATGGTCTAAGGAGTTTGACGATCCTTACCTAACTAAGACTCTTTTCACCTCGCTTGTTCGTCCAATTCTGGAGTACGGATCATGTGTCTGGAGTCCTCAGTACACAGTTCACAAGGATCGCATAGAATCCGTACAGAAAAACTTTTTAATATTTGCCTTGCGAGGCCTTAACTGGGATGTAAATTCAAGACTTCCTTCCTATCCTAGTAGACTCTTGTTATTAAATCTGCCTTCCCTAGCCAATCGTAGAACTATGCTTGGTGTTATATTTATTAATAACCTTATACAAGGGGACATAGATAGTAACGACTTGCTTAGTCGACTACACTTCTCTGTCCCTGGTAGAATCACCCGTAACTATCTTCCTCTAAATCTTTCCTATTGTAGCTCGAATTATGCCCTGCATGAGCCTTTCAGGGTATTATGTTCGGACTATAATAAACTATATTACATTGTATCTAACAACAACAATAATTCTGTATCTTGCTTAAAATCACTAAATCCTCACCTACCTTTCTAGTAACTCACCTCCTCACCTACCTTAGTAGTAACACTTATCTCCTTTCTAGTAACAGTAGCACTTATTAACTAACTGCATGCTTAGAACATTCTAATCACTATTTTGATTAGGCTTTATTTACTAACACTAACTCTCCCGATCTGATTGGGTTTTTCTGGGTTTTCCCCAATCCTCTGCAACAAATGTTGGATCGGCTCTTTAATTTTTTTATCCCAGAGTCAAATATTTTATTCAATTAATTTCTTTTCTTTCTTTTTAAGATTTCAAGATTTTACATTTTACATTTAATTTATAATTATTAATTATAACTATTAATTGTTTTCTTTTTTACTTTTAAATAGTCGACTGACCTTAGTCCGACTTTAAACTAATTAAATAAATAAAAAAGTCAATTTTGTGTTTTGGGCGTCGAGAGCCTAGAGACCGAGGCACAGGGCCGTAGTGAGGGTTTTACGGGCCCCTGTGCAATACTTATCAGGGACTTCTACTTAAATTACCTTAATTAATAAATATATTTGTGATTACCAAAGGAATTAAATTGTACAAATATATCCCCATTAATAACATTTTTATGTTTGGTAACAGTGAGCCCCTGACTGTTGAGAGCCCTTCTGTACCGCACACCCTGCGCACTTTTAGCTACGGGCCTGGCCAGCGTAAAATCAACTGTGTGTTTGTTTTTTGTCTTTGTCATCGAGAGCTAAGAGACCGAATTACAGTGAGCCAAAATGGTTATTTGGCGGCAATTATTTTAGCATCTGAAAACATGTGTATTTATGTTTAATTTTTTGAGAATATGGATTGAATATTCATATTTATATTATATTTTGTAGAGCAAAATTATAATATCAAAAATAAGTTTTGATAATTATAAATTTTTTGTATATGACTTTACCAATATTGACAATATTTGTGAATTAAAATAAAAAATTCGGAATACATAAATATGTAATTACTAAATAAAATTATCCTTATAGAACAGAGGAGGTTTTAACATTTTCGCCGCAAGATAACCATTTTTGCCCACTGTACCTGTCTCTAGGCTCTCGACGCCGAAACACAAAATTGACTGCTGCCAGCGCGCTGGTCGAAGCATTTGCCTATTGCCAAACTTCACAAGCACCGCATACATTCATATACGAGCTTGTGCATACATAGCACACATACATCGAAACGATGGCTAGAGCAAAGAAATATGCCCGTGCTCATCGTTCCGCTGTCATTGTGCGACTGAAGCAGTTTTGATGCTATGCACTGTTTGTACTGAGAGCCGAACAGCGAGCTGACCCGGTCGAGCGTTCAGCCGAAGTCTGCTTCTGTTCTTCTTCTTCTGTGGGGCAGCCGTTTTGAAAAATGACTCTCAAACTGCTTCAGGGCTGTTTGACATCTCTATGTGTTCATTGCTTAGGGCTAAAATGTAACGGTTGCCAACTGTCTGTTCTTGTTGTATGTGTGTGGCGGCGCGCGTCTCTTCTTGTTGTTGTATGTGTGTGGCGGCGCGCGTCTCTTCTTGTTGATGTATATGTGTGTCGCCGCATGTCTCTTCTTGTTGCTGAATATGTGTGGTGGCGCGCATCTCTTCCAACTGTTGTTGTTGTATTGCGCCATGCGCTTCTGCCCGTTGCAAAGCGTTTTGCTGCGTAATAAGCGCTGCCCTCAGTTGCGTGATGATTCTGAGAAGTTCATTATGATCTGGAATATTCTCGGAAACGCCTTCTTGTGACGATTCTTTTCTAAATTCAGGACTGGTGCCGGGCTGATCTTCTTCTTCTGGTACTTGGCCTCGTTGTTCAGGCGTTAGTTGCCCTAGACGAGCCATTAATTCGGCTTTATTACCTTGGGTTGGTAAACCCAACGCCGAAAGCCACCTTTTTTAATTGGGTGACTGTAAATTTGTTGAGATCGGCCTGGTCCATTTTGTAGGTTTGACCACTTCTGAATTTGTGGAAGGCAAATTGGTACACTCACGTTGCAGTGCTTCTTCTTTATTCGACACGCTAACACAGAAAGGTTCTCTTCGTCTTAAAGTTAGTTTTACATTCGTTTAACATAGGCTTAACATATTCATCGTTTTATATAAGTATCGATATACAAAGGCTTAACATAGTTAATGTATTATATAAGTATCGATATACATAGGCTTAACATAGTCATCGTGTTATATACATAAGTATCGATGTACAGTGTAACCCTCTACCAGCCTACTACAATATAAAGTATGTTGTGTCGACCGACATTTAGTGCACTCGGTGCTTTCCAACGCAACCATTGATTGTGTAATACGTTTCTGTTTTTCCCCTTGCGCTGCCGATTTGCCTCCAGCAGCTGTCTCTCGTTTGCTTAGTTCCAATTCCTCGCATCGAGCATCCAAAAATTTGAAGAACTCCTCCAGAGTAGGTGAGTCTGTGTCCATGTTGCGTTCGATCCATCTACGCCGTGCTTCAGCGTCAAGTTTTTCCAATATAAGATATATAATCCAGCAATCACGTCCCGTTTGATTTCTGGCATCCAGCCCTCATACAATTTCGTTTGCACCCTCTCATACCTTCCGTAGTATTGACGCATCGATCTTTGTTGTTGTTGGCAAACTTATAAATTGCTCCAAAAACAAATTCGCAAAATGCCGTGGACGATTGTACCTTTCCTTAAGGCGTTCGCAAGCCGTGTTATAAGCTGTATCCGTAATACCACTAAGCAATGAACACATAGAGACGTCAAACAGCCCTGGCGCAGTTTGAGAGTGATTTTGCGGTCCCAGTACCCCAGAGAAGAAGAAGAACAGAAGCAGACGTCAGCTGTTCGGGCTGAACGCTCGACCGGGGTACTGCACAGTGCATAGCATCAAAACTGCTTCAGTCGCACAACGATAGCAGAACGATAAGCATGCGCGTACTTCTTTGCGCTATGCGATCGTTTCAATGTGTGTGTTTATGTATGCACATGCTGGCGTGTGAATGTATGTGTGAATAGTGAAGTTTGGCAACTCATTATTGCATGGCCTGCGAGAAGTCAATTTTGTCTTTCAGCATCGAGACCAAGCAGCCTAGAGAGACTTCGAGACTTCGCATGTGTGTGTGTGTGTGCATGTTGGCAAGGGAGTGCTTTGTTGTTGCCGAAGCAGTGGTAGGCACGCGCCCATTAATTGTTTTGTTTTGTTTGCTTGTTTGTCCTTTGTTTTGATTCATGTCGCGCATCTTCTAGCGTATTTGTTAATTATTTGCTGATTACCTTATTTCATATTAAATATTTTTTTATTGTTTTATTACTAGCAGAAAATTTACAATATACTAATTTTAATATCTATTATTTTTATTATTACTCCCCTTGAACATATAGAGAAACAAAATAAATCATTAAAATCAAATGAAATGCATTTTTTATTTATTTCAGTAATTTTGTATTTGTCGGAGTATGAAGATTATGCATGAACTCGAATTATTTCATCATATTGTCGGAGTATGAAGATTATGCATGAACTCGAATTATTTCATCATATTATGTTTTGCGTCTTTGCATTGTGGTTGTCCGTCGTTTTTCTGCAAGTACCGTTGGAGCGGGGCGACAACGACGCGTCGCCTGTCTAGCTGCACGACGATGCGTCGCGACGTTGCCGCCGAGTGTGGTTCGAGTTTTTTCGTATAGGCTGTTAGAAAACGAGCAAGGCAGTTTGCTTGAGTGATCGCCTGTGAAGAGTTCGAAACGCGCTGCGCTCTAATGGGAGACAAAGAGAATTCGACATCAGAAGTGGGATCGGGCCCTATACCTTCAACAGTAGATGGACCATGGCGTACTATTATGGAAATACAAAATAAAAATTTAATTGAACTTGTGCGGGCCATACAAACAACGGCATCTGATGCGGGGCAAAGTAAAGCGGTGCAACTACCTAAATTCAACCCAGACAAGGCAGGCGCAATCGCTTCATCGTGGTGTAACACCGTTGAAATTATTTTGAAAGAAAATGCATTAAAAGGCAGTGCGCTGGTAGTGGCATTAAGTTCAGCACTAGAGGGCAGCGCTTCTCAATGGCTCTCCCAAGTGTGTTACGCTGACATGACCTGGCTCGAGTTTAAAGAACTGTTTATCCATCGCTTTGACACTATAGAAACACCAGCCGCCATGTTTCTAAATATGTTGTCTAAACGACCGACTGACGGCGAATGTCTTGCAGTCCATGCAAGCCGCATGGTAACAGAACTAACGACGAAATGGCGCCAAATGGAAACGGAAGAAATTGCTGTGTCCGTCACTCTCGCGTTGCTGGCAAATGTTGATAACCGTTTGCAGCGTTTAAGTTTTACATCAAATGTTCGAACCAGAGGCGATTTACAGTCCGAATTGAAAGCGTTCACTTTTAATAAACGGAAAAATGGTTCCACGGAGCAACAAACAGAAACTTATCCTAAACGGCAAAAGCAGTCATCTATAGAGTGTCATTTCTGCGGAAAATTCGGACACAAAATGATTGAATGCAGATTTAGGAAACAACAAAATCCGTTTGCCAACGACAAAGAGCGACATGACAGACACGATGGTCATCAACGCGGAAAATCAAGTGTAATTTGCTACAAGTGCGGTGAACAGGGTCACATATCTACCCAATGTGCAAAGAAGGAAGCTGATGGGAGCAAAACATCCAACCGAGAAAAGCGAGTGGAGCAGTGCAGTGTTGCAGTACCTAAGGGATTCTTAAATCATAGAGGCCAAATTTTCGAAATCACGTTTGATTCTGGAGCTGAATGCTCGCTGCTGAAAGAAAAGCTAAGTACTAAATTTTCTGGTAAAAGATTTAATAATATTGTTATGTTAAAAGGCATAGGCAGTAATGGAATATGTAGTACTGTACAGGTTTTAAGTAACGTAAAAATTGACGATTATTGCATTGAAATTTTGTTTTATGTAATAGGCGATGATCATATGCAGAACGATATTGTTATTGGTCGCGAAATATTAAATCAGGGTTTTGATATTGTCATTTCGTCAAACCAATTTAAAATTTCGAGAACCAAAATAATTAATTTGTGTACCAGCAGTGATTCAGCCGATATTGATACTGAGCTTGATGAACAAGATAAAATAAAACTACATTCATTGTTGGCAAAGTACTCAAATTCTCTTATAAAGGGTATCCCATGTACTAAGGTTAAAGTTGGCGAAATGAAAATAAGATTAATTGATCCAAGAAAGACAGTTCAAAGAAGGCCATATCGATTAAGCCCATGCGAGCGAGATTTAGTTCGAGAAAAAATTGACGAATTGCTGAAATGCAATATAATTAGACCAAGCTGTTCACCTTATGCAAGCCCTATATTGCTAGTAAAGAAAAAAAATGGTTCGGATAGGCTTTGTGTTGACTATAGGGAGTTAAATTCAAACACAGTCGCTGATAAATACCCTCTGCCACTTATACAGGATCAAATAAGTAGACTTCGAGGAGCTTATTATTTTACATGTTTAGATATGGCTAGTGGTTACTACCAAATTCCCTTAAATGCGGATTCAATTGAGTATACAGCGTTTGTGACACCCGATGGCCAGTATGAGTTTTTATCTATGCCTTTCGGGCTTAAAAATGCGCCGTCGGTATTTCAACGTTTAGTAATGCAAGCGCTCGGGGATCTTGCAAATTCTTATGTTATCGTCTATATGGACGACATCATGATAACTGCATCAACACAATGTGAGGCGTTAGAAAGATTACAAATTGTTCTAGATGTTCTGACAGAGGCCGGGTTTTCATTCAACATTACGAAGTGTTCCTTCTTGAAAACATCGGTTCAATATTTAGGCTACAATGTTAGTGCTGGCGAAATTCGCCCAAACCCTCAGAAAATTGTTGCGTTGACTGCTCTCCCGCCTCCAAAGTCAGTCACATCGCTTAGGCAATTTATTGGATTAGCAACTTATTTCAAACAGTTTATTAAGGGATTTTCACAGTTGATGAAACCGTTATATTTTTTAACGTCATACAAAAATAGATTTATTTGGAAAGCGGAACATGAAGATACGGAAAAAGGTTATTTCTACTCTTACTGATAAACCAGTCCTTGTTATTTTTGACCCAAAATATCCAATTGAGTTGCATACGGATGCAAGTTGCAGTGGCTATGGTGCAATTTTATTACATAAAATTAACGACAAGCCCCAGGTAGTAGAATACTATAGCAAAGCTACTACACCTGCAGAGTCAAGATACCACTCGTACGAGCTGGAAACTTTAGCTGTTGTAAACTCCATCAAATATTTTCGGCATTATTTGTTGAGTAGGAACTTTACTGTTTTCACTGACTGTAACTCTTTAAAGGCGTCAAGAAATAAACAAGATTTGACCCCTAGAGCCCAACGTTGGTGGGCTTATTTGCAATCATTTACATTTGAAATTCAGTATAGAGAAGGGAAAAGAATGGCCCATGTTGACTTTTTTGTCAAGAAATCCTATCTCACCGAAGTCTACTATTGCTGTAAAGGTGATTGAAGAGAAGAGAGTTAACTTAGCCGAAATTTCAAGCAACTGGCTCATTGCTGAACAGCGTCGAGACTCTGACATAGCCGAAATCGTGAGCAAATTAAAAGATTGTTCTCTTGCTGAAGATATTGCGAAAACCTATGAAATAAGGGCAGAAGTTCTTTACCGAAAAATACAGAGAAATGGCAGAACACGCTGTTTACCAGTGATACCGCGTTCCTTCAAATGGTCTGTTATAAACCAGGTGCATGAGTCAATAATGCATTTAGGTTGGGAAAAGACACTAGATAAAGTTTACGATTTTTATTGGTTTGACAATATGTCAAAATATGTTAGAAAATTTGTTGACAATTGTATCACATGCAAAATGTCCAAATCAAACTCAGGAAAATTGCAGGCCGAATTGCATCCAATCCCAAAAGTCAATATTCCTTGGCACACTATCCACATCGATATAACAGGGAAATTAAGTGGCAAGAGTGACCAGAAGGAGTATGTTATTGTTCAAGTAGACGCTTTTACCAAGTATGTCTATCTTAGTCATAGCCTTAAATTAGACAGTGAGAGTTGCATAAAAAGCTGTTCAATCGGCCGTTTCGTTGTTTGGAGTACCAAACCGAATAATAGCTGACCAGGGAAGGTGTTTTACGGGTGCAAAGTTTAGTCAATTCTGTTCAGATCAGAAAATAAACTTGCATTTGATTGCCACCGGGGCTAGCCGAGCTAATGGTCAAGTTGAACGAACCATGAGCACCTTGAAAAATATGTTAACGGCGGTTGAAACTGGAACGCAGTCTTGGCAGGACGTGTTAGGGGAGGTGCAGTTGGCAATCAATTGTACAACTAACCGTGTGACGAAGGCAAGTCCTCTTGAAATGTTATTGGGAAAGGTAGCACGCCCATTAGGATTACTTCCACCTGGTGACATAGAAAATGATGTTGATCTGTCAAATGTAAGAGCACAAGCTGAAAAGCATGTTTTAGCCACGGCAGTTTATGACAAAGAACGATTTGATAAAAAATAAGGCAAAAGTTATTAGACACAAAGTAGGTGATTTTGTGCTACTTAAAAGCGAAGAGAGGCATCAAACCAAGTTGAGTCCAAAATTCAAGGGGCCTTTTGAAATAATACAGGTTCTGGAGGGTGACAGGTACACTTTAAAGTCCTTAACCAGTAAAAGAAATTATAAATATGCACATGAAGATTTGAGAAAAATGCCAGAGGGGCAAGTGCCCGAAGAGTTGAATGTGTGTGAAAAGAGCGAAAATGAGAATGTTGAAGCCACTGAAGAAAGTGAAGCACACCAATAAAGGTGGTGAGAGATTTACTGCTGGCCAAAGAAAATGGCAGAGTAACAAGACCAGATAAATAATGCAAGCACAAGTGCAAAACAAAGTGATGTTTGTTTTGATCATGGCGTGTGGGGCATTGAGTTTGTAATGTTGAATGAAGAAGAATAATTGATTTTGTTAAAAATTACATTATAGTAAGAATTATGTAAAGATACTGGTTAAGAAGGCTTGATACTGTTTTGTGAAATTAACTTGATAAGTTTATACGAATTGAAATGGAAATATTAAATCTTTTGTTTATAAAAAAAAAAAAAAAAACAAATAAATAATAATAAAATTATAAAAAGACAATTGAATGGAACACGAGGTCGTGTTAGAGTCAGGATGGCCGTGTCGGAGTATGAAGATTATGCATGAACTCGAATTATTTCATCATATTGTCGGAGTATGAAGATTATGCATGAACTCGAATTATTTCATCATATTATGTTTTGCGTCTTTGCATTGTGGTTGTCCGTCGTTTTTCTGCAAGTACCGTTGGAGCGGGGCGACAACGACGCGTCGCCTGTCTAGCTGCACGACGATGCGTCGCGACGTTGCCGCCGAGTGTGGTTCGAGTTTTTTCGTATAGGCTGTTAGAAAACGAGCAAGGCAGTTTGCTTGAGTGATCGCCTGTGAAGAGTTCGAAACGCGCTGCGCTCTAATGGGAGACAAAGAGAATTCGACATATTTATATAATGATACAAAAGCTAATTTTGAAACCTGTTAGCAGGTTGCAATTTACAACTTGTCTTATCAAATTATTTGTTTTGGTTTTGGGGTAGGTTTCGCTGCTGATATGCGTTTATGTATATGCGTGCATGCATGCACAAATGAGTGTACGTGTATGTGCATATGCAGAGAACTTTGTTGTTGCCAAAGCAAGTGCTTTTGTTTTTGCTTTCGCCGCTCGAATTTTGTTGTTGTTTTTCTATGATGTGTTGCTTTGTTTTAATTTCGCTATTTTCATTTTCCTATGCATCGTCTTTGACCGCGCTTTTGACCAACGCGCGTTTACGCGCTTTTTTAATTCTTTTTCACTTGACTGCAAGCGAGACGAGTTCGTTACTTTTTGGTGAGAAAGTTTTAATCAATTTGATTGAATAAATAAGTATTTTTTAATACTAAAATGGAAACAAAAAATAGTTCAGATTATAGGAGCTCTGGGAGACAATGTGTAGTTAGTTCCTGCCGGCGTTGCTATAGGGGTAGCACTGATCTTTCCCCTGTCCGTCTGTTTAGGTTTCCGAAAGAATTAATTGCACGTGAATTGTGGGTCTCAAAATGCAAATTGCAAAGTGATGTCAATATTGACAATGCATTTATTTGCAATTTACATTTTGAATATAAGTATTTAGGTTTGAAACAACTAAAAAAAGGGGCTATGCCGACTCTGGGTTTGGTAGAGGAGCCAATTTTAAATTTGAATATGACAGTTAACTCTAACATTAACATGTACGAGTTTACTGATGAAATATGTGAACAGATTCCTTTTTTGGAAAAGTGCACCTAGGAAATATGTTCAAAGAAGCGTGGAATATATGGATATTGAAAATCATTCAGAAAACGACGTGTCAATGAGACAAGAAAGGTCCGTTGACACTAAGATTGACTTTTGCGCCAATTGCTTAAAAAAAGAGCAAAATGAATTATTTTATAGAAATAAATATTGGGCAGCTATAAAGAAACTAAATGATGAAAAGAAAAAGCTAAGAGTTTGTAGAAAGAAGATGAACATTTTACAAGTGCTTGCACGAAGGGAAAGATTGAAGAAGGTCAAATATTTTAAACAAAAAAAAAGATAGCAATATACATGAGAAAAATGGACTTTCTGAAAGTTCAAACACGTTTTGCAAAATGTTGATAAGAAAAAAGCAATCGTGGAAAGAAGAAGACAAAGTTATTGCTCAAAGTATAAACTTTTACTCTGCCAAGGCCTACTCTTTTATGAGAGATACTCTTCATTTTAATCTACCTTCAAAGTCTTCATTGCTGAGATGGGCACCTATAAAAAATTTGACACCAGGGTTTAATGAAAGTGTGCTTAATAATTTAAAAGCAATATTTTCAAAAATGGACAATAAAAGTAAACAAGCCGTTCTGGTATTTGATGAAATATCAATAAGAAAAGGCCTCCAATATAGTTCCCACCATGACGAAGTGGAGGGGTTTGCAGATGACGGATTTGAAAAAACCATGGACTTATGCAAACAGATTTGCGTCTTTATGGTTCGTGGGCTCTACGATAATTGGAAATTCGTATTGAGCTATATTGGATCATCAACTGCACTCTCGTCCTCAAAACTTAAAGAGACGATTATTAAAAATATTACAGTCGCCCAAAACTGTGGCCTAAATATAAGATCCATTGTTTGCGATCAGGGCCCAAATAACAGAGGAGCGTTTGCCAAAAATGAAGTTAATTTGGAAACGCCATATTATCTTGTAAATGATAAAAAAATATTTACAATTTATGATGTTCCACACCTAATAAAATCAATTAGAAATACCCTAATGAATGGTATGATTGATACGCCAGATGGTAAAGTGTCATGGAAAATAATAGTTAAACTATTTGAAATTGATACAATGAACACTTCGGCAAGATTATGCCCAAAGCTTACAAGAAAGCACATCCACCCCAATTCATTTGAAAAAATGAAGGTTAAATATGCATCTCAAGTATTTAGCCACACCGTGTCATCTGCAATAAAGACCCTTATTTTGAATGGGACATATAAAGATTGCGAAGATGTTGCAATCTCTACGGCCAAATTCGTAGAAAAAATTAATAAGTTGTTCGATTGCTTAAACAGCAACAACTTATATGATCGAAACCCATTCAAATCAGCACTAAAACAAAATAGCGAAATAGAAGTCTATATGATTGAAATGAAGGACTATTTAATGAAGTGTCAGCCTCAATCAAACAAAGTTTATTGTATTGATGGATTAGTTCATACGATAAATTCAATATTGATGCTTGCACAAGATGTATGGACTGAAAATGATTACCAGTTCCTAATAATGTCGCGACTTAATCAAGATGCTCTGGAGCACTTATTTTATTTAATAAGAAGCAGAGGTGGTACAAATTATAATCCCATGCTCTTCGAGTTCAACGCAATTATATCCAAGATGTTGTCAATGAAGATCATCACTTCAAAAAAGAGCACTGGAAATTGTGAGCCAGATGATGACTTGCTAATAAATGTTGTAGAAGAAACAAAGCAAGAACTGGCAAACATTGCGAATGACCCAGATCAGAAAGATTGCGATAATTTTGAATTTAACATAGATAATTATGCAGATATGGACGTAGCCCAGGTTGACGAAGTTCAGCCAACTCTGAGCTACGCAAATGAAAACGCATTGCGATACTTCACAGGGTATGTGCTATTTAAATCACAAAATAAATATAATTGTGAACAATGTAGTCTACTTCTGAAGGAAGATCTTGCAATTTGCGAAGAGTCGGAGTTGTTTTTGTTCAATAAGAACTTTAAAACCATAAACA
Source organism: Zaprionus nigranus (assembly GCA_018903425.1). Lineage (NCBI taxonomy): Eukaryota > Metazoa > Arthropoda > Insecta > Diptera > Drosophilidae > Zaprionus > Zaprionus nigranus. The sequence continues at coordinate 61,410 of JAEIGD010000154.1, forward strand.
ATAATTTTAAACTAAAAGCTCCACAAGAAGATATCTTTAATTTAATGAAATTGCACTACTGGATATTCCACAAATGTTTTCAGAATTATCCGTACGTGAAGAAAATAAAGAAAACAATTGTAAATGAGTGCATTGCGCAAGCAGAAAGCGTTGAAAAGTACTCAGATTGGTACTGTGAACGGCATGATTGTCATGAGCACCGACTCGATATTCTGCATTTCTTCATACTAGTCCTCCTCCGCAAAAAATACGATTTGGCTGTCAGAAAAACTATGCGCTGATAAACAAAAAAGTAAGCGGAAAATAGACATTTTAAAATCATAAAGACGAAGTCGACATAGCCCTTGTTCATTCGGCTTGCCGAAGGTTTCTTGTTATTGTCTTCAGTCCTTCTGCGAGTTGCAATGTATGTACATACACAAATTTGTATATGTCAGAATGCTGGCTATATAGGTGTAGATAGGTGTAGGTTAGGTGGGGAACATGGAGATATTTAAATGAAACACATTTAAATATCTCAAGTCTACTCGAAGGTCATCAGTTGAAAGCAAAAACAAAAGCACTTGCTTTGGCAACAACAAAGTTCTCTGCATATGCACATACACGCACACTCATTTGTGCATGCATGCACGCATATACATAAACGCATATCAGCAGCGAAACCTACCCCAAAACCAAAACAAATAATTTGATAAGACAAGTTGTAAATTGCAACCTGCTAACAGGTTTCAAAATTAGCTTTTGTATCATTATATAAATACAAAATTACTGAAATAAATAAAAATGCATTTCATTTGATTTTAATGATTTATTTTGTTTCTCTATATGTTCAAGGGGAGTAATAATAAAAATAATAGATATTAAAATTAGTATATTGTAAATTTTCTGCTAGTAATAAAACAATAAAAAAATATTTAATATGAAATAAGGTAATCAGCAAATAATTAACAAATACGCTAGAAGATGCGCGACATGAATCAAAACAAAGGACAAACAAGCAAACAAAACAAAACAATTAATGGGCGCGTGCCTACCACTGCTTCGGCAACAACAAAGCACTCCCTTGCCAACATGCACACACACACACACATGCGAAGTCTCGAAGTCTCTCTAGGCTGCTTGGTCTCGATGCTGAAAGACAAAATTGACTTCTCGCAGGCCATGCAATAATGAGTTGCCAAACTTCACTATTCACACATACATTCACACGCCAGCATGTGCATACATAAACACACACATTGAAACGATCGCATAGCGCAAAGAAGTACGCGCATGCTTATCGTTCTGCTATCGTTGTGCGACTGAAGCAGTTTTGATGCTATGCACTGTGCAGTACCCCGGTCGAGCGTTCAGCCCGAACAGCTGACGTCTGCTTCTGTTCTTCTTCTTCTCTGGGGTACTGGGACCGCAAAATCACTCTCAAACTGCGCCAGGGCTGTTTGACGTCTCTATGTGTTCATTGCTTAGTGGTCGTATCAAGTTTGCAGCCTCATCGCTCAATAGTATTTTTAAATGATGAAATTTCTGAGTATTCGACAAATGCTGCTTGCTATGAATCGTGCTTTCATATACATATGTCTTGAAAAGCTGGCCACTCTGTATAGTTACCAGCAAACCGTTTAATTTGAATTTTCGGTAATTCGCTTTGCAACCCTGATGTAGCGTCTGATCACTAAGCATAGAACATATAGAGTACTCAAACAGCGAAAAGTAGCGGCCGAGTGGTTTTGGTTTATTATGACCCCCCGGCGAAGTGTTATACGAAGTGTTATATGAGTGAGCGTTCAGCTCTCTTTGGTGAGCAATCCAGAAACAGCAAACAGCGGCATCAAGGCAGTCTCACAACGACAGCGGAACGATAAGCATGCGCGTACTTCTTTGCGCTGTGCGATCGTTTCCATGTGTGCGTGTATGCATGCACAGCCCGCGTATGAATGTATGCGTTGGTTGTGAAGTTTGACAACAGGCAAATGCTTCGGCCAGCGCGCTGTCAGCCTGAAGTCAATTTTGTGTTTCGGCGTCGAGAGCCTAGAGACAGACACAGTGTCCAAAAATGGTTATCTTGCAGCGAAAATTTTAAAACTTTTGAAAACATGTGGCTAGTTCTATGAGGATAATTTTATTTAGTAATTACATATTAATGTATTCAGAATTTTTTTATTTTAATTCATAAATTTTGTCAATATTGGTAAACTCATATACAAAAAAAATTATAATTGCCACAACTTTTTTTTTTATATTATAATTTTGCTCTACAAAATATAATATAATTATGAATTTTGAATCCATCTTCTCAAAAATTAAACATAAATACACATGTTTTCTGATGCTAAAATTATTGCCGCCAAATAACCATTTTGGCTCACTGTAATTCGGTCTCTTAGCTCTCGATGACAAAGACAAAAACAAACACACAGTTGATTTCACGCAGGCATGGCCCGTAGCTAAAAGTGTGCAGGGTGTGCGGCACAGAAGGCTCTCAACAGTCAGGGGCTCACGGTTACCAAACATAAAAATGTTATTAATGCGGATGTATTTGTACAATTTAATTCCTTTGGTAAACACAAATATATTTATTAATTAAGGTAATTTAAGTAGGAGTCCCTGATAAGTATTGCACAGAGGCCCGTAAAACCCTCACTACGGCCCTGTATTCAAATTGATCTTGCACAATCGAAAGCTCTCTTTATTCTAAATTTGTAACATAGGTTTTGTGTGAATGACCGTCGCAGCGGTATCGAGACATTTAAAGATGTTATGTTTTAAGTTTACATGTGAATGATTAAAATTGGCAAATAACAGAGTTGCCACCGTTCCTCAACAATTGTTCTAAACAATTTTCTCAAATACATATTCCTTAAGCCGGTAAAAGAGATTACGGCCGACATCGTAATCAAATACCTAGAAGATGATCTGTTCATGACATTTGGAATACCAGAAACCATTGTTTCTGACAACGGTTCTCAGTTCAAGTCAGCAGCCTTTCAAGACTTATTGAGACGTCACGAAATATCACATACGTTCACCGCTTACTATTCACCACAAGCAGCGTCGGAGCGTGTAAATAGATCGGTTCTCTCTAGGATAAAGTCATACGTACGACCAGACCAAAAGGACTGGGACGAATACCTCAATAGAATATGTTGTGCTTTAAGATCTTCGGTGCACTCGATGAAAAAGAGTTATGAGCAAAATGAACGATCATATAATTTAAGATCCCGAGAAGTGAATTATATACCTGGACAAAAAGTCTTTCGCCGTAACTTTAAGCAGAATTGTTTCCAGAAAAAGTGAAAGTGAAGAGAAAATCTTAAAAAAGTGGCTGGAGACATCCCGAGAATTCAACGAAAACGCTGGAGTTTTTAACATCCTCGGAATTTAACTAATTGGGACCTGGCAAAGAATTGGACATTGAGCAAGAGCCCGTCACCGACAAAAATCCCGGTCAGGGTAGAAGACTTTCAACAAGCATCGGCAGATCGACGAGCTCGGCCGAAATCATCATCATCATCCTTTAATAATAGTTAAACAAGCCCAACGAAATAAGAAATAGTTCCAAGAGTAGGCCTTGCAACTCCGCTAAGACAGAGTAGCAAATTTACATTGCTCTAAAAGGCAGCAAAACTATGAAAAATTAATTGTTTAGACAAATGCCGATTTCATGCTAAGCGATCACACGGTCAATATAGACCCAAAACAAAAGAAAATGAGTCAGTAAATTATTGAACCCATTGTAAAATAATTAAAATTGTCTGTCAGAGCCTTACTTCAACAACGGTCAAATCCTTAACAATTGTAGAATGGGTTTAATTGACTGATGGTTACCTCGAGTTTTGCAGCAGACTTTCAAGAGCGGAAGGAATAGGAATAATAATAATAGGAATAATAATAATAGGAATATTATAGAGTTTTGGCGACCTTTATTTTTTATACTCATTGTAGCTGGCTCGAGGTCAAGGTTGAACAAATTTTTTATAATAAAAACAATTTGTTTTTAATTTATATTTTTCCGATATATTTCGGTTACACTTCGGTAACCGTCTTCAGGGCTAAAAACAAAATTACAAAATGGAAAAACGTTTAACAATGTTTATAAAACTAAAAACTAAACTGAACAATACTAAATTACATACATTAATTTGACACGTCTGCTCTTGCGGGCGCGGAGTTCCTAACTAGCATAGGAAGTAAATGTCTGTATATATGAGCGCAATTTTCTGTGTCCGTTTTGTAGTTTAATCTATCATGTGTAGGTGTGTTAATTATGTGTAGCATTTCGAGAGTGTAACGTTTAGCATAGTGTTGTTCTTGTTGTAGTATTGTTGTTGCGTCAAAATTGGGAGAGTGGTGCTTGTTTGCACAGTGGGTCATGAGAGCTGTTTTTTGTGTTGTACCTTGGTGGCGTAATTTGAAATCAGATTTGTGTTGCGTTAATCTTGTTTTTAATTTTAATTTTGTCGTTCCTACATACACTCCATTGCATGTTTCAGTAGTGTTTCCACTGCAAGGAATTTAATATATTACATTATTTTTGTCTAGTGCAGTTATTTTTGACTTTGTGTTACTGTAAAGATGCCTCAGTGTATGGAAAGGTTTATGTGCTATTTGTACTTCTGTACTATTGTAACAGTCAGATCTGATTATTCTTTCGGAAAGTGTAGGTACATAGATGAGAGATTTATATAATTTTAATTGTCTATTTTTGTTGTCCCTCGGTGTTTCCTGATATTTTTGAATAAGTTTATTGATTAAGGGTTGTGGAAAGTCGTTGTCCGTAAGTATTTTTGTTACTTCTTTCTAAATTTCTTTGTGGTACAATTTGTCAAAAATGTCAAACATTCGTTTGATACAGCCTTTTGCTGTATTAATTATCATCGTCCTTGGATGTTTCGAATTGTGGTTAATTAGCCTCAAAATGGACACAAATACAACTACATACTGAGATACCTGAGCAAACTTTCCTAGAAATAGTTAAGTTCTGCATCGTAGAAGACAGATACTTCAAATGTGAAGACACAATTTTCGCACAACTAAAAAGGTATGCCAATGGGTTCCCCAGCTTCACCCATAATTGCAGACATTGTAATGGAAGAATTATTGACGAACACCTTGGAAAAATTGAAAACAAAACCCCGACTACTAACAAAAGATATCGATGACCTGTTTGCAATTACAAAGTCCAACGAAACAGAAAACATACTCCTCGAACTTAATTCGTACCATAAAATCATAAAATTCACAATTGAGAAAGAACAAAACAATAAGCTGCCATACTTGGATTCAATAATAAATAGAGTAGGAGGTAAATTAAAATTAAAATGGTACAAAAAACCAAGGACGATGATAATTAATACAGCAAGAGGCTGTATCAAACGAATGTTTGATATTTTTGACAAATTGTACCACAAAGAAATTAAGAAAGAAGTAACAAAAATACTTACGGACAACGACTTTCCACAACCCTTAATCAATAAACTTATTCAAAAATATCAGGAAACACAGAGGGACAACAAAAATAGACAATTAAAATTATATAAATCTCTCATCTATGTACCTAAACTTTCCGAAAGAATAATGAGATCTGACTGTTACAATAGTACAGAAGTACAAATAGCACATAAACCTTTCTGTTGATAATAAACTGGATTTGTTTATTTATAATATATTATTTTATTTAACTTGTGCTGCGTGCACTTCCTTTCTTCTTTACATTTTATGAGCAAGTGGACAATTGACTTCATTATGTTAATCAACACTATATAATGCATTTACAGAACAGCTGATTTACTCTTATGCTAATTAACATTACATATCAAGACATACACATTTATTCCAACACGCCTCTTAAATTTGTTGTCTTGATTTTATCATTCATTACTTTAACTTAACAGCATCTCTATTCCTTATAAATTTTTGTTTGTCTAACGCTTTGGTTAACATGTCTGCTATATTAAATCTCGATTCTATCTTTACAATGTCTATAATACCCTTTTCGTAATTTTCATGAACATAATGATACTGCACTTCAATGTGCTTCGAATTTTTTGTAAAGTTACCAAATTTAGCTATCGCTACTGCGCCTGAATTATCTTCATATATATTTATCGCTTTTTCATTATTAATATTAAATATCTCATATAACATGTTTTTTACAAATAATATTTCGGTGACTGCTTCTGACATAGCAATATACTCTGCAAACGTTGAACATTTTGTTACAGCGTGTTGTTTGTGTGTTTTCCAATAAATTATATTTCCATACATTCTTATTATAAATCCCGTTGTGGATTTTCTATCAATATTATCTCCTGCATAATCTGAGTCTACCATACAATCTAGTATTTCATTATTTCCATTATCTTCAAACGTTAAATTCAGATCTCTTGTTTTATATAAATATTTTAATACTCTTATCGCGTATTTATAGTGTGTTGAATTATAACAACTTTGATATCTGCTTAAGTAATTTACGGAATATGATATATCTGGTCTTGTACCTGCGCTAATATATAATAATTCACCTATTAAGTTTCTGTATTTAATTTTCTCATCACATTCAGTTGATTGATCTAGTTTTAAGTTTGTTTCCATTGGAGTTTCATATAGCTTAGCATTTTCGAGATTATACTTAATTGCTAGTGATTCAATATATCTTTTTGATTTAAAGTCATTTTCTTACTCTCAGTACTATAATTAATATCTATTCCAATATAGCTGCCGATTTTTCCTAAATCTTTCATTGTAAATTTATTCATTAAATTGTCTTTAATTTCGCTTATTTTTGTTTTGTTCTTTCTGCATATCAATATGTCATCTACAAATACTAAAATATATATTTCATCTTTATCTTTTCTATTTACATATAAACAATAATCGTAGTTGCTTCTTATAAAATTAAATTTTTCGAGATATTTATGCAAACATTCGTACCATGCTCTAGGGCTCTCTCTCAATCCGTATAATGCCTTAATTAATTTATAAACTTTGTTTTCGCCTGATTCGTAACCTTTTGGTTCATTTACATAAACTTCTGATTTTACATAGCCATTTAGAAAGGCTGTTTCGACATCCATCTGATTTATAAACAGACCATTTTTATAACAATATGAAAGTAATATCTTTAATGTTTGCATTTTTCCTACTGGTGAATATACATTTTCTAGTCGTTCTCTTTGTTGGAAACCTCTTACTACTAGTCTGGCTTTGTATGTCCCATCACTTTTCTTTTTGTACACCCATTTAACATCTATAATCTTTTTGTTGTTCGGCTTTTCTACAATTTGCCACGTATTATTTTTATTTAAGCATTGCATTTCTGTGTTCATTGCTCTGAGCCATTCTTGATTTTCGTTGCTTTTCATCGCTTCTTCGAAAGTGTTCGGTACAGTTGCATTTATATAATTAATATAAATAAAATGTGTTACTGGATTACCGTATAGATTTACTGGTTTTTTCTTTCTATTTGATGTTCTCTGTACTGTTAATTGTTCTTTGTTCTCCTCACTCTCGCTTTCATCGCTGTCTTTGGAATTAACTTCGTCGATGTTATTTGGTTCGTCTGTCTTAGCGTTGTCTTCATCATCTACTTCATTTTCATTTATTTCACTTTCATTATCATTCTGTTCGTTTTTCTCTAGGCAAATTAGTTTTGTTTTTTCTTCCACAATTTGAACATGTCTTGCGTTTATTACTCTATTGTTTACTAAAACCCTATATCCGTTTGTATTATATCCAACTAAAACTCCTAATTCCGATTTGTTATCCCATTTGCTCTGTCTACGTACTTCTGGAACTCTAACGAAAACTCTACTTCCGTATATTTTTAAATTTTCAACGTTCGGTTTTATACCAAAAAATATTTCGTATGGGCTTTTATTTAATTCAGTGTTTGCGATTGTTCGATTTTTTAAATATGCTACTGTATTCATAACTTCTGGCCAATATCGCCTATGCATGTTTGCCTCTCTCTTTAAGCACCTACCAATGTCCATTGCCGATCTATTATATCTTTCTGCTACGCCGTTTAATTCATGTACATACGGTGGACATGTAGTTAACTGAATTCCCTTACATTTTACAAAGTTTAATATTTCTCTATTCTTTACCGTTATCGCATTGAATTTGTTTTACTTTTTTACTGAACTGATTTTCAACATAATTAACATATTCTATTAAGCAGCTCGCCGTTTCAGATTTATTTTTAATACAATATATTCTCGCGCATTTACTAAAGTCGTCAACAAATGTCAAAAAATATTTTTCCCCACAATAACCTGTTGTGCTGTGTGGTCCGTTTAAGTCTGTATGTATCAACTCTAATGTTTCTTTAGTTTTCTTTCTGTTATTCTCGAATGGTTCGTTTGACATTTTACTTTGTATACAATTCGTACATTTCATTTCTGTATTCTCGATTTTATCAGGTAGACCATCTAACATTTTATTCTTTATGAGTCTATTCAAATATTGAAAATTTACGTGGCCTAGTGCCCTGTGCCATTTTTCCTTTTCAGTTAATTTAGTTACATTTGTATATATTTCATTTGTTTTATTGTTTGGCATGAAACTTTTTTATATTATATACTATCAATTTTGTTTGCAACTGACAACAATTCTCTTTTTTTCATTATAGATTTTTGTATCATTATTTCTGGCTACGACTGTACATTTATTTTCAGTTATTCTTGATATGCTTAACAAATTTTGTTTTATGCCTTTTACATAGTATACATTTTTTATATCGATCAAGTTTTCATTTTTGTATGTTCTAAAATATGTTTCTACATTTCCAATCTTAGTCGCTTGCAATTGTTTTCCATCGGCTACTTTAACAACAATCGGATTTTTCAAATTTACACAGTTTTTAAATAATCTACTATCGTTTATAATGTGATCAGTGCATCCACTATCTAATAACCAACTTATTTCGGATTCGTTACTACTTTCGTCCCTGTTATTACATTTTATTATTTTTTTCGCCTTTTATCATTCTTGTTGTCCATGACTGTACGCCGTCGCTGTTTTCTTGCTGTCTTCCTTGGTTCCCGTCTCCTGAGTGATCTCCACGTCCAGTTCCACGTCCGCGACCATTTCCATGATGTTGACCTCTGCCTCGACCGCCTCTTTGATTGATCGTGTTCTGATATCGCCTGTTGTCTTGTTGTTGTTGTCTGTTATCGCCTCTCGCATTTTGCTCAGCATGCCAGCAGTCCTTTTGAATATGTCCTGTTTTGCCACACAAATAGCAGTCTTTTTTAGTTTTGGTGTTAAATGTGCTTACGTTATTTCGCCTCTCCACTGGACCTCTGTTCAAGCTTTTTTCTTTTACTTTTGATTTTACATATTCCACTGTGCGTTGTGTTTCTGGAATCACATCCAAGAAGTTTCCAATATAACTGTAGCTTGTTGGTAACGCTTTTAACAAATACCGCATTTTTTTCATTTTCGTCCATGGTACCTCCAGCGTTTTTAAATTTATTCACTGCTTTCTCGAATTCAATAAAGAATTCTTCCACTGTTTCATAGTCTTTTAGTTTTATTTCTTCTATTTTCCCTCTGCACAATATTTGCAGGGCTGTTGACTTTGTCAAATACATTTCGTTTAATTTGTTCATAATTTCTAATGTCGTTTCGCACTCACTCACATATTCCAACTGTTTATCTGATATTGTACTTATTAAAATTGTTTTTGCTTTTAAATCTGTTTTTTTCCATGTCGTTTCACTGTCTTCCGTTGTTCTAATTCGCACTGCTGGTTCTTTGCACTCTTTGTATTCTAGTATTGTCATTAGTCTGAATTTCCAACTTGCAAAATTTACTCCATCGAATATGGGCATAGCAATGTCTTCGATTTTCGCGTGTGCACTCATTTTTTCCGTTTCACTTTTAATATGTTTGTACTCTACTTTTATGTCTCTTTCAACTTCATGCATTTTTTGCTCATTTTTATATTGATGGGTCACACTTTTCTATTTCCATGTAATTTATCAAAGCGTGCACGTGAACTTTTTGTTAAATTTTAATCTGTTGCCATCGAACCTTTTAGTTTATGTTTTTAATGTTTTTCACTTTATTAATTTAATATTTATCAAAAGTTTTGTTATCGTATTAGTATTTTTTAATATTTCGCAATTTTAATATTGTTTTCTATGTCTTTCAAACTTTTTCCTTATTGCGCTTTATTTTTCACGTTTTTATTTTCACAATTTTTGTCAAACTTGGATTTAGTATTGACTTTGGATTTATTTCATTAACCTTGGATTTATTTGATTAACCTTGCTCTGCTACCATGTTGATAATAAACTGGATTTGTTTATTTATAATATATTATTTTATTTAACTTAATGAGCTTGTGCTGCGTGCACTTCCTTTCTTCTTTACATTTTATGAGCAAGTGGACAATTGACTTCATTATGTTAATCAACACTATATAATGCATTTACAGAACAGCTGATTTACTCTTATGCTAATTAACATTACATATCAAGACATACACATTTATTCCAACACTTTCCATACACTGAGGCATCTTTACAGTAACACAAAGTCAAAAATAACTGCACTAGACAAAAATAATGTAATATATTAAATTCCTTGCAGTGGAAACACTACTGAAACATGCAATGGAGTGTATGTAGGAACGACAAAATTAAAATTAAAAACAAGATTAACGCAACACAAATCTGATTTCAAATTACGCCACCAAGGTACAACACAAAAAACAGCTCTCATGACCCACTGTGCAAACAAGCACCACTCTCCCAATTTTGACGCAACAACAATACTACAACAAGAACAACACTATGCTAAACGTTACACTCTCGAAATGCTACACATAATTAACACACCTACACATGATAGATTAAACTACAAAACGGACACAGAAAATTGCGCTCATATATACAGACATTTACTTCCTATGCTAGTTAGGAACTCCGCGCCCGCAAGAGCAGACGTGTCAAATTAATGTATGTAATTTAGTATTGTTCAGTTTAGTTTTTAGTTTTATAAACATTGTTAAACGTTTTTCCATTTTGTAATTTTGTTTTTAGCCCTGAAGACGGTTACCGAAGTGTAACCGAAATATATCGGAAAAATATAAATTAAAAACAAATTGTTTTTATTATAAAAAATTTGTTCAACCTTGACCTCGAGCCAGCTACAATGAGAATAATAGGAATAATTATATAGAAATGTTCACTTATTTTATCGTTTTTTTTTTTATTATCTCTAGTAATATTTAAATTAATTGATTTATTTGTTAATATAAAAATAATGTTCACTTTGGATTGTTAGTCTTTTTCCCCCTTTAACGTCTGTTTATTGGCGAATGCCTAGTTGAAAATGTTGGTTGCTTTAATACTATATTTTAATAAACTTTAAGCAAACAGGTGCCGATCCAGAGATCGATCTTTCGCCGACGGAATCACTGTAAGTCAAATCTATCTCATTTTTTGTGTTTAAAATGTAGTAGAAAGCAATTTTTAAATCATACAGTTTCAACAAGAAAATTTTAATTCACCTTTTCGATAACAGCCAAAAGTAGGCAATACAAATTTGATTTATTAAAAATGCTAATTTTAAAACAACGCACAATGGTCCCCCCCCATAGGCCAAAAATAAAAAAATCAAAGTCCAAATTTTGACTTTAAATGTATCATTACTTTCTCATAATTGGTCTAGCTATTCAAATTGATTCATGTTTTTGTTTTGCTATAAATGTCCGCTTCAAGAATAGCATCGAAATAGACAGCATGATATCAATCGATTATTGCAGGAGCATTTGCATGTTTCTGCACAGCACGGCACAAATGCTAGAGATAAATATGCCTTTCAAAGTGTAGGAACCAAATACGAATAGAGATAAATATGCCTTTCAAAGTGTAGGGAACACGAAATCGAATAGAGAGCAGAAGACTAAAAACTTCTGAGAGCAAGGACACTTACCCTTCCAGACAGGCAATGAAGGGAGCACGAAAATAGAGCAACAAAACTAAAGACCGCTTGAGTAACAACATAACAGCTTGACAGCGAAATAGACAGCATGATATCAATCGATTATTGCAGCGTGAGCAACTTGCAAGTGAAGCTGTCTGTAAAGTCATTAAAAAAACCTTATAAATCGACATTACTCTGCAATGGAAGGCATTTGTATAATAAATAATGGTATTTAGTATATTTTTAAAACAAAAATTATATGTACGACGTTCTGTGTTTTGCGTAAATTAATGTTGTGTTTAGTATATAGTTGCAGATGTTGTTTGTTTATGTTTGCTATCTTTCGTTGGATTTTTCATTATGTCCATTTCCACTTAACTTAATAATTCTTTTTGTGCATTGTTTATTAACATTTTAAGATTAAGAAAACGTTTAATTCAAGTGCCGACAGGTGCTTAGGCTTTTGCAATGTACAAAAAAGTAACCTAACCTCAATTTTTAAAAAAAGTACGTGCTGCCTGTTGTTGCTTTTTATTTTGTGTTGGTGTGTTGTGGTATTGTTGTTGTATTGATGTTGTATTGTTGTTGTCTTGATGTTGTACTGTTGTTGTTGTTGTTGTATTGTTGTTGTTGTAGTTTTAAATTATACATATATTGTTTCACTTTGTACATATGCACATAAAAATGTATTATATATTTTTTTGAATTTTGAATAATTAGGATATAAGTATAGCAATGTATATAACCTAAAAAATTATTTTGTGGTTGTTGTTATTAAATGAATGAAAAATTTTCATCCAATATTGTTTGCAACAAAATGATTTATCAAACAAAATCACAATTTTCGACTGATTGTTCCTATAGCAGCTATATGATATAGAACATAATTTACGCTAAGCTCGCCCTGGATATATATACTAATTTCTTATGTAGAATTGCAAGTTTCTGTTGCAAAATAATTGAAAACATAAAAGTTTTCCATACTAACACATAATTTCAAACTGATCGTTCATATGACAGCTATATGATATACGAGTAGTGGTCCGATCCGGCTGATTTTTTTCATATAATTTTGCGACAAAAATAAGAAAATGTTGTGCTAAGTTTCAAGTGTCTACCTCAACTAGAAGTATTTTTGGCCGCTTCCATACAATGGGAACCACTGTGCAACGCCTCCAAGACTGTGGCAAACAAAAATAACAACCAAAGTGAACGAGCAAAAACAAAATAATTTATAAACAAACAAATATTCTGAAATTTTAAATGAAAATGATTAGGTTAACGGAATTAGTTCATATATCTATGTACATTTAGAAAAGCGAATTAAATTTATGTTTTAAAATTTTAATTATTTGAACTCAATGCTAACGCTTCCGCTGTCGTAGGGATAAAGGGGTCACCTGAACTAAAAGTTCAAAGAAGGTGATCATGGTAGTGTGGGCAAAAGCGAACTCCTTCAACACCTAAGTTCGCCAGCATGCCATTTTAGGTTCCTATCCTCTGTTCTTTCTCTCTGTTTTGATAATGTTTATCTGTCTTCTCTTCCGGTTTTTTAATTTCTAGTTCCTTGTGTCACAGCACGTTTTTCTTGATTTTTGCTATTATTATTAGTAGTCCTATGATGTGTGAACAAGACCTCCACCCCCAAAGCCGACGAGCTAGAGCCGGAAATTAATAACGTGGAAAGCTTCACACACCATAACTATACAACCGATCCCCATTTTGGTTGCACGCTACAATTTAGGGCATAGTTTTAACTTATGTAGGCTTTATTTTAGATTATTAAGGTTTAAACTTAAATAAAGAAGTTTTTATTCTGCACGCGTTGGTTTTTGGTGCGTTGTTATCGTTCGAAAACAGAAAAACAAGGAATATCTTATCGATGCGACATATTGTATACATTGCCGGTTAATCGATGGATTTCAGTGCTGTTTAGCACTGCTAAATTAACATTTGTTTACAAAGGTATTAAAGAAGATATGATTAGAGAAAGAGGTGGTTCCAAGACTGTAGGAGACTTACTATGTACCATAAAGGCTTTGAATTAGACCTCCATTTCCAAGTAAGTATCCGATAAAGCCCAAGTTTTGGTTTTATTGTAGATTTTCCGTAAGTTGGATTCTGACACACGGCGTGTTTCAAAGAACCATTCTAAACCTGCCGTCAACGTCTCTAACCCGCACACATATGCCAAAGCGTTTTAAGCCAGCATCCAATGTAATCAGCCTTAGGGTCAGAAGAGCATTTGCATGTTTCTGCACAGCACGGCAACATAATGCTAGAGATAAATATGCCTTTCAAAGTGTAGGGAACACGAAATACGAATAGAGAGCAGAAGAACTAAAAACAAATTCCTTGAGAGAGCAAGGAACACTTACACCTTCCAGACAGGCAATGAAGGGAGCACGAAAAATAGAGCAACAAAAACTAAAGACCGCTTGAAGTAAACAAAACAATAACAGCTTGACATTTACAACAGCGTATTTCACTCAGAGATTGAAATTTAATTTTGGATGCGGAAGATCGTGGGAATGTTAATCAAAACAAAAACAAAAATTTGACGCCAAAGACGCGCAGGTGAAAAGAGAAGAAATTTGTAATTCTTCAAGTTAACTGAATTCATGCTATATTTGGAGTCTCTAGCTCATTTAATAGCTGAGGTCTTGAAGTTCAAACAGATAGACATATTAACATATTAACATAGCTTCGGCTACATTCAAAAATCATACGTTAGATCTACTCAATCCCCGACACGGCCTACGTGGCATGCATATGCCCTCGTGTGTTGTGTCACATTACATAGTTCGTTACATTTAACATAACATTTTCTTTCTTCATTTATTTTATTTTATTTTTTAACTTAACATAATATTTCATTCATTTACATTCATTTCATTTACATTCTCTGACTTCATTTTTTTAATCAAACAGTAACGCATGTCATGCCACATCTCATGCTCTCTCTCATCCATTACTTTACCATTACTCTCTCTCTCTCTCTCTTCAAGTCTCTATCATTTCACAGTCTCAGGCTATTGCTGCACACCTTGCAACGCTCTCACGCATCTCTGGACCCACATACCCCCAGATAGTTACTGCGCAGATAACCATGTGGTGTAGCTGTAGCCTAGTGAATGATTTAACCAGAGTCTATGGTATCTACGAGTGCCTCAGTCGGCGATCTCTCGCATTGGTGTGCGTTTACCTCAACAGGCATCGACCGTAACTGTTCGTGGGCGTACTTATACGTTCTTTTACTGGTCATAGATCTCAACACATATCGGTCACCATCAAACTTTTCCGTTATTACAAATGGACCCCTTAACTTTGGGTCTAGCTTTGTTTGATGCCGTTCTTCACACTTGAGCAAGACATGGTCGCCTACATTGAATCATACAATCTTAGCTTTATTTTCATTAAATCTTTTCTTATCATATTCAACATTTCTTTTTATGTTTTGTAAGGCCGTATCCCTAACATATTCTACATCAATCTTTTCTTTTTTTAACATTGACATCATGCCCATTGGTCTAGCTTCCTTACCAATCAAAGGACTCATTTTTGTGACTCGATTAGCCGTGCAATTCATAGCCAACTGAACTTCCTTTAAAGCTTCCTGCCATGATCTCTTACTCGTCTCTACAGCGGTTAGCATAGCCTTCAAAGTACTCATTACTCGCTCAACCTAACCATTTGCGTGGCTAGCTCCCGTTGCAATTAAATGTAAATCAATTTTTTTTAATGAACAGAACTGTTTAAAATAATTACTGGTAAAACAGCGGCACTGATCAGCTATAAAGCGACTTGGTACACCAAACATCCACACAGCAGATTTTAATGCCTCAATGCAGCTGTTACTGTCAAGGCTTAATGCGTGATGCAAATGAACATATTTAGTGAAAGCGTCTATTTGAACTATCACGTATTCTTTGATGTCATTTTAACCACTTAATGTGTTACTGATGTCTATATGCACAGTATGCCAAGGTATGGAGACTTTAGGTATGGAGTGCAATTCTATTTGGGGTTTGCCCGATGTTGACTTGGACAATTTGCATGTGATATAATTTTCTACAAACTTTCTCACATATTTGGACATATTTTGAAACCAATACTGTGTGTATACCTTATCCAAGGTATTTTCCCCAACCCAAGTGCATTATAGCTTCGTGGACATGGTTTATTATGGACCACCAGAATGCGCGTGGTATTACTGGCAGGCACCCATTTCGGCCATTACTCTGTATTTTCCTATGCAACATTCCCGACCTTAGTTCGTATGACTTTGCTAGTTCGTGTTGCAATTCGTTATTTTGCAGTCTTGTCACCAGTTCAGAAATTTCTTCATCTCTACGCTGTTCCGCAACCAGTTATCAGTTATGTCAGCCAACTCTACACGAACTTCAATTACCTTAGCGACATTAGAGAGTTTAGGATCTGGTAGAGGGTTTCTAGACAGAAAGTCTAAATGCGCCATACTCTGTCCTTTTCTATACTCAATCTCAAACTCATATGTTTTACTGCATTGTATACAGCCAGTGTTTCTAACTCATATGAGTACTATAATACTCTATGACTCTCGGCTTACTATTAATCAATATGGCACCATAGCCATTTGCGCTAGCAACAGTGCAGTTAAACCGGGTACTGTGGGTCATATATAATTAGCACGCTATCGCTAACTAGAGTTGATATTATCGCTTGACGCACCTGCTCATGTCTGTCATGCCATTCAAATTGGCTATTTTTTGATGTAAGTAAGTATAATGGTTTCATTAGCTCAGAAAAGCGCGGAACAAACTGTCGAAAATATGAAGATAAGCCAATAAACTGCGTCAGTTGTGTAACTGTTTGTGGCGGCGGCAATGCAGCCAATGCTTGAATCTTGTGTGGATTTGGCCTTATTTCGCCATTCTCAATTTTATAGCCAAGATACTCCACACTCGTTTTTAGAAATGAGCACTTGTTTATGTTAAACGAAAATCCCGCACTAGATAACTTTTGCAGCACGTCCTTTAGTCTAACAAAAGCCTCCTCCTTTGTGCTTGTTACGACCAAAACATCATCTATATAGGCAACAGCATATGAGTATGCCACCTCACCTAATGCTTTCTAATGCGATAATTCGCTCGCTGAAACACGGATAAAGCGGTTTTCAACCCAAAGGGCATTGCTACAAACTCATATTGTCCTTCTGTCGAGACAAAGATCTCACGGGCAATCAACATATCGTACTTCAAATATTTGTCAATGACTACATGGAACAGAATTTCTAAGGAAAAATTACAAATCTTTACGGTTGCTAGAATTTGCACTGTGCTTGTCATGGAGCCTTCCCCTATGCCACTTATGAGTACTGTATTATTAATTCTTTTTCCCATGAACTTATCTGCTAAATTTTCTTTCAGTAGGGAACATTCAGCACCCGAATTAAAAAAGTATGGAACGGGTTCACCCATTTGGTACAAATTCCCTCTTGAATCGACAACGGCACACATATCCACTCGTTTCTCAGCCTGGCTTGACGATGTTGTGCAACTTGTTGCAATATGCCCGAGCTGTCCACACTTGAAGCACTTTATGGTTGACATGTCCCTCTTTGGACTTTGGAGTAGAGTTGCTGTGTGTAGGGTTAACATACTCTTCGCCATCTTCGTCTCTTCAGCCATTCTGATTCGACACTCTGCGATCTTATGGCCGGGTTTGCCACGACAGTGACACTTCACGCGCGATGATAATTTCTGCTTCTTACGTTCTGGAGCACTAGCACGGTCTGGTGACTTTTGGTCATTGCGTTTACCAAAAGCAAAGGCACGCAGTTGTTGTTCCAATTCGCTTCGTGTCTGGATATTTGTTGTGAATAATATACGCTGCAGTCGGTGGTCTATTTGAGCCAGGACGACCGATACAGCAATTTCTTCATTGCTCATTTCTTTCCACTTTGAGAGTAATGCCGTTACTTGTCTGCTGGCATACACAGACAAACACTCATTCGCTCTTGGGCCACTGTTATACATGTTTAACAAAATGGCTGCCGGCGTTCCTACACTATCATATCGTTGTGTAAACAATTCTCTGAATTCTGGCCACTTTATTCCACCACAATCTGGGATAACCATTGGGATGCTCCTCCTTCTAATGAGTTGCTTAGTACCATAACCAAAGCGCTTCCTTCCAACATACATATTTTTTGTCATTATTATATCGACAGTTTTACGCCATGCAGCTGCATCTGCATTTGCAGTATCTGGGTTAATCTTCGGTAGCGTCACTTTGCTGGGTTGCATCTTCATTTTGGAAGTCTGCATGGATTTAATTAGCTCCATGAAATTTTTGCTTTAAGCTTCCAATAATGCACGCCACTGATCGCTGTTTATTCTTAACATAACATAATATTAACATAGCTTCGGTTACATTCAAAAATAATACGTTAGATCTACTCAATCCCCGACATATATGTATGTATATAATAACACGTCCGCGGTTTAAGGTTTTCAAAAAATATATTTTTATTGGAACCAAGAACTTAAGTGGTACGCGGAGATAATTCGTGTCTTACAGTTGAAGGCGGAATTAAATCTGAATCTAAACTACAAATGGAACGCTTAACAAACCCTTGGCTGAATCTTATTTACTTCTATGTTGGGCGTACATAAGGCTCTCTTTTATGTTTATGCGCTCTCTGGAGTGGATTGCGCATGAAAACGGATCAGTTTTGAGCCTTCTCGTGGGAATGTTTACAATTGATCAGAGTAGGCTGATTTGTTATTGTCGCCGAATTTGGGACTGCGGATGTTTATGTCTAAGTAGGCTGAAGTGGTTCTGATGCAATACATAAATATTTGACATAAATGCTAAGTACAAGTGGCAAGTTGATGTAGATAAGTGGTGAGTGTATTTTAGTGTGTATGTGTGGTCAAGTGGTGCACTATGGTACATATGTTACTTTCCCATCCTTAATAAATTAGCCTGCCCTCAGGCGGATAAACTAGGATACAATATAGAGTTTACATTTTTATCATTTACTATTACGCCATTGTTTACAATATTTGGGGGTTCTGTAGGAGTGGGAACTTGTTTTTTGAATTTGATTATGATTTTCTTAGTATTATATTTAATACAATTATTGACGTTATTATTAATGTTTGGAAAGTAATTATACCCTTCGACCATTGAAAATGGTCAAAAAAAGGGTATACTAACTTTGTGCAAATGTATGTAACAGGCAGAAGGAGGCGTGGCAGACCCCACAAAGTATATTGAGCCATGTCTGTCTGTCTGTCTGTCTGTCCGGATGTCCGTCTGACCACATGAACACACAGATCTCAGCTATTATAAATGCTAGACACACCAAATTTGGATTGAAGGTTCCTATGTACTCGGCGCAGATCAAGTTTATTTCAAATGTTAAGTGCCACGCCCACCGCCCCCGCAAATCAATAAATTAATTTTTGAACTCAATTTGTAAGCGCTGTATAAAAGATACAACTTTCTGACTTTAACGTATACTAAGCTGAATGAAATATCTACGTAGTCTCCAAATTACAATCCGATCGGACAATAAACACAGAAGTTATTTAAGAAAGCATGAACATAAAACCAAGTGCTTCTGTCAGCTAACAAGGGAGGCGGGCGAGCGCCATCTGTCGGGATTAATTTCAAAGCATAGGCATATTCATGTGTATGAATTTAACAAATTAAACTACACGGGAACATAGGTCGAAGGGTATCCCACTGTCGCGTTTTGCGTGACTGTTGCTCTCGTTTTTCCCTTCGCTTCTTAGTACATTTCACTAAAGTGAGCTGCATTTTAAGCCATCTGCATCGAAAAAGTGTAACAAGTAGTCGAGGCAGTTAAGCACATTATATTATTTAAAAATAGTATTATTGATTTTCGATTAATCGATTATATCGATCTTTTCCCCTAAAAGATCGGAAAAATCGATTCTGCCAAATATCGATTATTTTGCAGCACTAATACCTATACCTATTGCCTACGGTATACTATGATAATCCATGGCCTTATACAGTCAGCTCCTGACTGTAGCGTTTGTATTTTTCTGAATGGATTCGTTGTTTTGGATTTAACCAGAAGGGCTTGCCTATATCTAGTATCTACCTCGTACTCTTCACGAGTTTCGTGTAGCTTATCTATTTTGTTATTTTTATTATTTTGGGTATCATAAGCAGGGGTTCCTGCATATATGAAAATATCGGCTGGGGATCTTCCAGTCGTGTTATGTATAGTTTTATGATTATAGGTGTAAAGTATGGTTTCAAAACTAGTTAATTTATTTTCGGGGTCGGATTTGGTATTAATTATTCTCAGTTTTCCGTTAATAGTTTTATGAAATCTCTCAATATCAGAAATTCCATTTTTACTGGTTGTTATTTCTATTTTGACGCCTTCTGTTTGTAACCAAAGTTGTAAAGCTGCGCACATAAATGCTGAATCTTTATCTGCTTTGATTTATATTGGCTTACCCTTATTGGTAAAGACTGAGAGTATTGCTCGATTAGCCTCAAGGCAATCTCTAGATTTAATTTCAGTTAAAGAGGCGAACTTTGAATATATATCGATGCAAGATAGAAATTGCCTATTATTAATCATATAAAAGTCCATTACATATTTATCTCTCGGATTGAAAGTTTCAGGAGTTATTTCAAATGTTAATTTTGTACTTCTATGCTCAGTTTTTTCTACATTGCAAACTTCGCATTTGTTTATAATATTTTGAATCAATTTTTGATAGTCGGGATAATAGATATTTTCCTTGAAAATGGCAATGGTTTTTTCAATACCAGAGTGTAAAATTCTTTATGTTTTTGAAGTATAGTTTCTTTGAATTGAGCATAAGTGTGAATTTTGGTAAGCTTTATAGTAGATCTCATTACTATAGTAATGTTATTTGGAGAAATAATATTGACGTAGGCGTTTTGAAAAGTTGTAACGTCTTCATCATTGTTAAAATATATGACAGTGTTTTTGTACAGATATATTCTTTAATAAGCTCCTTTGCATGATCTAATGTCATTTCTTTGTAAGTGATGTTTATTATTGTTTTATGAAAATATTTAGTTGTTTTTACTTCGTTTATGTTACCTCTTGTGAATTCTATTTGATTAGTATTGTTGGAGCGCTGTAGCTTTAAACAATAGATTACGATACAAATAGATTGAATTACATTGAAATACATACAATACATAGAAACATAAATTGAAATAACATAACATGTAAAACGAAACAACTCTTATACTCTGTCAACGCTCGTCTTTGCTTCGGCTGTTTAATCCGCTGCAAAGAGGCCAAAGAGAGTAGTTAATGTATAATAGAATTAGTCTGATTTCGATCTTGAGCAAATGAACTACGACAAACATAAACACCAATAATCTTTTAATACCGGGTCAAATTCGATTTTTTTGTTAATTTCGTATCTGAAAAACTATTCAGATTTTTCATTGGCGCCCGAGCAGGGACTTCGGTATTATTATTTTTTTTGAATTTCGTTTTAAATTATTGGTGGTGTAAATTCGGTTTTCGCGTGTTTAAGTGCCAAGAGATGTCAAGCCGCTCATCAAGGGAAGTGTCTATGGAAGCCACCAAAAGCTACGAGGTAATCTGCACCATAAATTGAGTTCTTTGTGTCGTCCCGCAATTGTGCGAGAATCTTAAACACAAATTATTGTGTAGTGTGATTGTGCAAATATATATAATATATATGTACATACATACATATATGAAGTTACATAAAGTTTACAAGTGTCTCAATTATTGGTGTCAGTAAGTCTTACAACGAACAACTATACGTACATATGTGTGTGCATATTTGCATGGATAAATGCGCATAGATATGTACATATATGTACATATAAATTAACTAAAGCCTTTGAACTAAAACAAACAAATAAAGCAACTGCACATTCGTTACATATTGATATTCTATTTTCGGAATTTGCTGGTTACATTTGTATTGCAGTTTCAAAGTCGCTTATTCGGTTATTGAACTTTCGCTATTCGCCTGTTCCACTTTGGTGTTAGCAGCTGCGAGATTACAGCTATTTTTTCTGTCGCTTAGTAAAGAAGTCGACTGATCTTGGTGCATTGAGTGTTCCGTTAGGTCGTGCAGCCGTCTGTTCCGTTAATTGTTTGCCTTCTCAACTGAGCACTTACATCTTACGTAGCTTATACCCTGTACACATAGGTAAAGGGGTATATAGGTCGACAAGTTAAGTTGTACATTGAACATTATTTGTTCTTGTTGATTGCTGGATATCATTTAGTATTTATTCCCATTAAAGTTCGAAGCTTGTAAGGTGAAGTTATTAATCATGGGCAATGAAGAAGATTCCAAACCAGCAAGCTGCTCTAAGCGTATGGCAAGTCTGGTTCAAGCATTAGATCGCCTGAAATTCGATATTGAGCGCATGAAGACTTCGTTTGAGCAAAAAACAATATCTATCGAAAAAACACAGCACAAGAGGGCCGCTGGAGGATTTGTGTGTTGCCACCAAAGCCTTGTATTTAAATGCTGTTAAGCAAAACAGGCCTGAGAGTGCACTGTTACTGCTAGTACAAGTCATCATGCTCAATTGCCAAAAATGTCTCTTCCAAAATTCAGTGGCAAGCATTCAGATTATAGGAATTTTGGGTGCATTTTTAATACATTAGTTGATGCCGATCACTCATTATCAAGGGTAGAAAAATTTAATTACTTGCTATCATGTCTATCAGATGAAGCATTAGGAGTGGTGAAACCATTTCAATTATCTGACAGTAATTATCAAAAGGCGTTAGAAAGTCTTGATGCTGTGTATGATAATAAATGCCTCATTTTCTTTGATACTGTATCTCAACTGTTCGAATTGCCAAGCATGACCAAGCCATCGCCAGGAGGTCTGCGATCAATTGTTGACACAGTTTCTGCCATTTACTCATCGCTGTTGTCGCTGGCAACTGATAAAGACATTGCCAACGCTATGATTATCCATATGGTCATGTCTAAGGTGGACCAAGTGACCAAGTCTAGATACGAAGAACAGCTTGATTACGACAAGCTGCCTTCCTGGTCTGATTGCGCCACTCATTTAAATAGGCGCTATCAATATTTAGCAGCAGAAGAGTCAACAAAGGCGAAAGGCAAGTCTAAAGATACTTCAAAGGGGCATAGTAAGGCATCGTTTTCGTGTGCACAGGGCAACCAAGACGTGCAGAAATCTAGCAAGAAAACAGGATTCAGTTGCAATTATAGTCAGAGCCTGGAACACAAAATTGATTCGTTCTGTGACAGACCGTTTTGCATTCGTAAAGGCTAATAAACTATGCATCAATTGTTTACATAGTGGCCATATGGTTTCAAATTGTAAAGCTTCGTCGGGTGTGCACAAAGTCTCACCATTCCCTACTCATAGATATAAGCCATGAGATCACCCAATTCCTAGTGCCGCATACACAGGTTACGTGCTTAGCACTGACCAAATTATTTTAGCGACGGCGAGTGTTCAGGTCAAGGATCGATTTGGCCAAGTTCACGTGGCCAGAGCCTTGTTAGATTCAGGATCACAAATTAATTTTATTTATTATTTATTATTTATTTATTTATTTAATGTCAACTAATGGCAGTCGACTGGGTAAAGAGTTAACAATAAAATTTAAGTAATGGAATGTAAAAAATATTATTAATATTATATTTTATTTAAATTAAAATTAAATTTAAAGATTAAAATTTAAAATTTAAACTGGGATAATAAAAAGAAACCGATCCAACATTTGTTGCAAAGGGATTGGGGAAAACCCAGTAAAACCCAATCAGATCGGTGGATTAGTGTTAATTGTTGTTAAGTGTTAAGTAGTTAAGAATGGATAATTTGATCGAATTAAGGGAGGACTCTGAATTGAAAACTCTAAACAGTCTATTGTAATCGGCACAGAGAACTCGAAAGGGATCATGCAAGCTATAATTATTATGACAAAAGTCCAAGGAAAGTGGCAAAAAATTACGAGTTACTCTAGAAGGAATACAGAAATTAATTTGGTTAAGCAGAATAGGAGAATCAATGTCGTACTTGATTAGTTTGAAAAGAAACGTAACACCTAACATAATACGACGATTAGTAAGAGAAGGTAGGTTAATAAGAAGCAGTCTACTAGAATAAGATGGCAAGTCTACACCTGGTACCCAGTTAAAACTACGCAAAGCGAAAAGTAAAAATTGCTTTTGAACAGACTCAATTCTATCTTGGTGAATATGATATTGCGGCGACCATACGCAAGAACCATATTCAAGAATTGGACGAACAAGAGAAGTGTAAAGTAATTTTGTCGTATAAGGATCTCTAAATTCTTTGGCCCATCTTTTTATGAAACCAAGTACTCGAAATGCCTTATTGACAATTTGCGCAATGTGACGATCAAATTTCAATCTATGATCAAAGAGAATACCTAGATCGTTTACCTCGGTTATTCTTGAAAGGAAGTTTAAATCAAATGCATAGTTGAAGACGTGATAGCTACCTCTGTAAAATGACATAACTTTGCACTTCAAACAGTTAAGATGCAGCAGATTATGCCTGCACCAAGCAAAGAGCAAATCAAGATCTGTTTGGAGGAAGTTGAGTGTAGGATCACTATACGTCAAACAGAGTTTCACGTCATCAGCATACATAAGGATATTAGAGTGAAGAAGTATTGAAGGAAGATCGTTGATAAAAAGGTTAAAAAGCAAAGGTCCAAGATGGCTGCCCTGAGGAACACCAGAAGTTACTATGATTGGCTTTGATAGACAGTATTTAAAAAAGAACTCGTTGAGACCTGTTAGCTAAATAATCGGATATCCACAAAATAAGCTTTTGTGGAAAACCGATTAAATTTAACTTATGAATCAAGAGATTGTGATTTACGGAATCAAATGCTTTACTGAAGTCAGTATAGACGACATCAGTTTGCATTTTTTTCCGAAATCCTAAAGTAATGCGGGAAGAAAATTCTAGAAGATTAGAAGCTGTAGATCTTGCCTTTACAAACCCATGTTGATTGGGCGAAATTATCGATTTACACATAAAGGTTAATTGAGCCGTAAGATTTTTTTCAAAAATCTTAGGTATTGCAGACAATTTGGATATACACCTATAGTTCTTCACATCATGGTTAGAACCACTTTTGTGAAGAGGAATGGAAAAAGAGTTTTTCCAAATAGGTGGAAAATAACTGTTAGACAGTGACAAGTCAAGCAGCTTAAAAATTGGGTTAAGAAGTGAGTCAGCACAAAATCTTAGAACACATCCTGGAACTCCATCAGGGCCAGGAGAGAAAACAGGTTTAAAAGATTTCAGATCACTAAGTAAAGAAGTTTTGTTAATAGTAGGACAAAAAAAGAGTGTTAAAATTATTAATAGGGTACGGGTAAGGATGTATGGAAGAACTATACGGATTAGTTGAGTAGGTAGATTGAAAAAAGTCTGCAAACAAATCGGCTGCGGCCTGATCAGTGGTTGCTTCATTTTCTCCGAAAAATAACGAGGATGGGAATCTACTGGATCTACGTTTCAGGTTGACAAAGTTGTAAAACTGCTTAGGGTCCTTAGCGAACTGCAAACGACAACGACTCAAATACTCGTTGTAACAATTTGCATTTAGAGCAATAAAGTTTGCTCTAACAGCAATATATCTTGAAAAGTCAAAAGGTTTACGAGTGAGTTTAAATTTTTTAAAATACCGAGATTTCAAATTTTTTAAACTCATAAGTTCACGAGAGAACCAAGGTGGCCTGTTTGACTTTACTGGGAAAGCAAGAGGAACACATTGGTCGAAAAATGAATTCATGGAGGAATAAAAAAATGAGATGCAAGTATTTAAGTCAGAACATGAATACAAAAATGACCAATCATGTTCTAAAATTAAATGATTAAGTTTTTCAAAGTCGGTCTTACGGAAACAACGTGATTTTACTTTACGAGGAACAGATGCAATTTGCATTGGAGTAGGCAGAGCTAGAACAAGGTCAAACGTAGGTTGGTAGGGATCTTCAGGATGTACTAAGGGATCAATTCTGGAGGTAGTGTTAAGAAGTATATCAGAAGAGAAAACTAAATCAAGAATTCTACCGCTACAATTAGGAATATTATTAATTTTAAATAAAGAAAGTTCTGATAGGCCATTTAAAAAAGAATTATAGATAGAGGGCGCCAGAATACCAGATTGAGATGACCAACCAACTTCTGGTAAGTTAAAATCACCAAAAGCTAGTAGATAATCCCTATCAGATAGTTTGGATGCAACAGTTTGAATAGCTGAAAGATGGTCCAAGTAGACGGAAATATCAGATGAGGGGGGAATGTAAGAACAGGTAATATAAATTGAAATTTGATACAGTGTTACTTTTGCACATACGAATTCTAAAAGTTCACTATGGTCAATTGAAACTAATTCAGAAGAAAGGTCTGACTTTACAGCTATTAGAACACCACCTCCTGTTCGTGATAAACGATCACATCTAAAACAGGTGTACGTGTCTGGGAAAATCGAGCAACTTTCAACTTCTGGTTTCAACCAAGTTTCAGTAAATATTAGTAAGTGGTAATCAAAGGATACAGAATCAGCATACAGCTTAGAAAGCTTAGTGTTAAGGCCTCTAACGTTTTGGTAGGCAAGAAAAAGAGAAGTTACATTTTGATAAGAGAAAGAAAGACACGAACTTAGTTTTTTGTCGTCGTCGTATTAGGCGCAGTGGTCTGGTTCGGCAAAGTAAGTCTAATCGGATGCCGATTCTTTTTCTTCTTTGCCTCGAATTCTTTAACCATAATATGAGCTGGCCAAAAATCTGCCGTGCATATGAGGTTAAAGCATTCATTGGGTACACAAAGTTTAAAGGATGATATGTCCCGTTCAAGGGAGAGAATTTAAATTTTTCCACCTTTATCTCAGTGGCTTGTATTTTAGCTTGAATATAAGCCATGACATCATCAGATGTAAGATCAGGGGCAAGCCTGGAAACAAAGATTTGCTTCCTCGGGGGAATCCCTACAATAGGCTTGGGCACCACTGATAAAGAATCAGTGGTTGTAGCCCTGGGTAAATCAGACACAGGTATCGAGACTATGGCAGGAGATGACGTAGAGGGCACGTTTGGCGTCATTGGCTGCAGAGACTCGTTGTTGACCGATTCGGGAACCGAATTCTTCTGAGCCGCCGATCTCGTTACCACAGATGTGGTGATCGGTTTCAACGGCTGTGTCAACGGAGTACCATGCTGAGCGGAGGCGGTCGAAGGCAAAATAGCAGCAGACAGGGTTTCTTCTTTGCGCGTAGATTTTTTTTTGCGCTTCGGGGACTCACTCAACAGCTGAAGGCCATTAAATTCTGAGTCCAGCTTAGAGAACTGTTGAGATAGCGTACGAAAACTACTAAACAATTCCCTAAAGCCTTTCCGTGTCTGCCGCATGAAAGATCTCATTTCATTTTGCACCTCACGACACTCCTCACAGCAATAGTGCAGCCCAATGCGCTTAGCTAAAGCGTCAGCAGTTGTACCATTGACATTGGCACATTTGGCATGTACAACATTATCACACAGCCAACATGAGATGCTAGGTTGAGCGCACGTAATCTCGCTTCGACAGGTTTTAATAGCACAGATTAGATTTCCTTCCATTATATTAAGACACCACTGTAAAAGAGTAGCCAAATAAACCGTTAAAAAAACTAAGAGCAAACTACGTAAAAAAAAAGAGAGCAAATGCTAAGTAGGCGAGAGCACTAGCTGTCGTTACAGTAACTGCAACAACAAATGCACAGCGCAAACGAAAGTAGGAGAGAGAGAGCAAACTGAAAAGAGTAAGCGAGCTCGCGACAGAATCTAAAAATAGACTTAGCTACCAAGCAATACAACAACGAAACTAAGAAGAGTTGATGTAAACAAAAGAAGCCAATAGCAAACCAATTACCAAATTACCAAACAAAAATGTTTGACTAATTTAATAGAAAGCACTCGCGAGTGAACAGATTTATATAGCAAAATAATAGGAGAAAACACTATAAGAAGTATTAGTACACTTTTGTTACGTGGAACACCGGTTAATCATATATCAGATATCTAATGAAGTTCGGAGAGCAAAAGAAAAACACGTCTGTTCACTTGAAAAGCTAGCGAGTAATCGCTTATGATTTATGTCTGAATCTTTGGCGCAACAATTAAGATTGCAGCGAGAAAGGTCAGCACTAAGCGTCATAACAGTAGGTAAATCAACTACAGCAATAAAACATAAAGTATCCGCTTCTGTTCAGTCTCGCTTAAATTCATATGGCTTTTCAACCGTTTTTTGGGTATTAAATAATATATCTTCGTGTCAGCCTGGGCAATTGCTGCCTTCTGACAAATGGAAAATACCTGCAAACATAGAGTTGGCCGATCCAGAGTTTCATAAACCTGCAAAAATGGATTTGTTGCTAGGAGCGGAAGCATTCTTTGATTTGCTGTGCGTCGGGCAAATTAAATTAAGTGAAGAGCTTCCTTCAATCCAAAAAACCTTGTTCGGGTGGATTGTATCTGGAAAATATAACGGTGAATTAAATCATCGACAATTGAGCTGTAATATAGTAGCTCAAACCAGTAAGAAAAGCAACAGTCGCGCAGCACGCGACAGTGGGATACCCTTCGACCTATGTATGTATGTTCCTATGTATGTACTCATATATGTACATATGCACATGCTTTGAAATTAATCCCGACAGATGGCGCTCGCGCTTCGCGCTCGCCCGCCTCCCTTGTTAGCTGACAGAAGCACTTGGTTTTATGCTCATACTTTCTTAAATAACTTTTGTGATTATTGTCCGATCGGATTGTAATTTGGAGACTACGTAGATATTACATTCAGCTTAGTATATGTTAAAGTCAGAAAGTTGTATCTTTTATACAGCGCTTACAAATTGAGTTCAAAAATTTATTTATTGATTTGTGGGGGCAGTGGGCGTGGCACCTAACATTTGTAATAAACTTGATCTGCGCCGAGTACATAGGAACCTTCATTCCAAATTTGGTATCTCTAGCGTTTATAATAGCTGAGATCTGTGTGTTCATCTGGTCAGACGGACATCCGGACATCCAGACAGACAGACATAGCTCAATCGACTCGGCTAGTGATCCTGAGCAAGAATATATAAATTAATTATTTGCCGGCGTAAGTCGCGCGCGGCTCTACGAGTCAGTTGTCGGGCGATGCCGCGACAATGAAAGACAAGGAGTTACGTTTAATTAATTATTTATTTAGCTACTCGAGCCAGGCGAAGCGATGGCAAGCGAGCATAAAATCGAACTGAATACAAGAGTAAACTTAGAAGTACATGAGAGCGAAACTTTGTTTCGCAATCATATTCATAGCGGCCACGCAAATATGTCGTGTTTGCCGGCTATGCAACGACATCCGCTCGACTGCTTGGTCTGCAGATTCTCCCGGAGTCGTATTTCAGTCAGCAGTTCTGAGACCGTTGACTTCGGTTAACTTATATACTTTGTGGGGTCTGCCACGCCTCCTTCTGCCTGTTACATACATTTGCATTTTGCACAAAGTTAGTATACCCTTTTTTGACCATTTTCAATGGTCGAAGGATATAAAAATGGAATGTTCTCTCGAGTCATTGGTGGAACGGTTTTGGGAGTTAGACAGAACACCAGATGAGTCGAAGGCTGCACATAGAACAGCTGAACAAAGAGAGTGCGAAAATATTTTTATTCGCACTATTCAACGTTTGCCTTCGGGCCGATTTCAAGTCAGGCTCCCATTTAAAAAGGATCCTAGTATACTTGGCATGTCATTTCAAACGGCCGAAAGGAGTTATCTCCAACTCGAACGCAAGTTAAGTAAAGACGATGCACTGTCAGATATGTATCATACATTTATGTAAGAGTACAGAGATCTGGGTCATATGTCTATTATCGAATCTACTCCTTTCAGCATTCCCCATCAATGCGTCTTGAGCCCTGAAAGCACCTCAACCAAACTTCGAGTAGTGTTTGATGCTTCAAGCAAAACATCAACAGCTGTTTCATTAAATTAAACTCTCATGGTTGGGCCGACAATTCAGAGGGAGCTTTACTTAACATTGATAAATTTTAGATTAAATAAATTCGCTGTAACAGCCGACATTTCCAAAATATATCGCCAAGTTGACAGTGCTGATGAAGATCGCAATTTTCAACAAATTCTTTGGAGAGAAAAAAGGTCGCAGCCAGTGCAAATGTACAGACTTAATACGGTAACATATGGCACGCCATCTGCACCGTTTTTGGCAATTAGATGTCTATTTGAATTAGCTGAAAATTGCTTTCAATCGCATCCAGTAGCAGCAGCTGTCATAAATGATTGTTTTATGTAGATGACATGCTTGCTGGCGTTGACACATACGAAGGTCTACAAGAAATTTACTAACAAGTTAAAGAAGTTTTACTGTCAGGAGGTTTTCCATTGGCAAAATGGGCTTCTAATCATCCAACGTTGTGCACTGATGAGGGCAAAAAAGGTATTGAAGGTCGTCGAGACAAGGTCAGTGAAGACTCTCGGCATACGGTGGGTACCGAGTGTGGATGTATTTAAATACAATCTTGAGGTAGATCAATTTATATTGATATAGCAGACAAATTCATGGCTTTGCAGACGCTTCGAGTGACGCTTACGGATGTTGCATTTACGTATATACACGGTATAAGGATGAAGTAGTTGTAACAGCAAAATCTAATCTAATCAACTAAGACTACGATATTCCTTGTCTTGAGTTGTGCGCTGCGCTTTTGCTAAGCACTGTGTGGAAACAAATTGCTTCTATTTTGTCCAAATTTAAAATAGACAGCGTGAGCTTTTGGTCTGACTCTCAAGTAACCCTTTATTGGTTAGAAAGAGAGCCAGCGTCATTAGCTAACTTTGTAGGTAATAGAGTTGGTGAAATTCAAGACCGCTCTAATCATCTTATATGGAGACATGTACCGACTGAGTCAAATCCAGCTGATATTGCATCTAGAGGTGCATGTATAGATGAGCTTATTAAATCATTATGGTTTACGGGTCCAAGCTTCTTACATGATACTGCCGAGAATTGGCCACAACTCCATAAGTTTGAGATCTGCGCAGAAGTACAAAGTTCAGAAAACAAAAAATGTGTTTCAGTTCACAAAGTCGTTTACGAACAGGCAACATTTAATAGAATTTTAGAACTAATTGGACGACGATCTTCCTTCTCTAAAATTATTCGAATAGTAGCGTATGTCATGCGGTTCTGCTACAGAAAGTATCGACCCAATTCTCACGCCGTATCGGCCATTGAAAGACGACTTGCCTTTTGGAAAATAGTGCAAATAGTGCAAGAACATAGATTTCAACGAGAACTATTGTTGCTTGAAAAATCGCACGTTTTACAACCCAGTATTCAGTCGTTAAACCCCTTCATGCATGAATTTGATGAATCTGGCATACATTTCAAAGTTATTCGTGTAGGTGGCAGGTTGCTGCAGAGTAACATTCCCTACGATGCGAAATTTCTTCCTTTGTTGCCTCGAGACGAAACTTTCGTCAAGATATTTGTGCGTAATCTGTACATTAAAAATTATCACGCTGGCCCAAAAGTATTGATGGCACTTTTGAGACAGCAAATTTGGCTAATAAACGCACGAGAAATATGCTCAGCAGTTGTTCGTAACTGCGTGCATTGTTTCAGATATAAGCCAAAATTGTTAGGCCGAATCATGGGCAACTTGCCTGCAGACCGTTTGAGAGAAGGTCGCCCATTCAGAGTTTGCGGTGTTGATTTTTGTGGACCCTTTCATGTAAGCTACAGATTGCGCGGTAGGCCCCCAGTAAAGGCGTATGTCGCTGTTTGTTTGTTTCACGTCAAAGGCTGTCCACCTTGAACTTGTAGTTGACTTATCCACTGACGCGTTTTTAAATGTATTTAAAAGGTTCGCACCTCACACACGACGAGCTCAACACACACCTAGTCGACGTCGAAGCGCTGCTGAACTCCAGGCCTCTGGCGGCCGAGAGCAGCAATCCCAACGACGGCGAGCCACTAACGCCAGGCCATTTGCTGCTGGGTCAGGCTCTAACCATGCAGCCGCGCGAATACGCTCCAGGAATGCCTTGCAACATGGCAGGCAATCCATCCTTAAAGCGGTGGCGGCAGCTGTCGGAACTCAAGCTGCGGTTTTGGCACAGCTGGTCCAGGGACTATGTGCTCAGCCTTCAGCAGCGATCACAATGGACAACAGAGGCCAACAATTTAAAGGTGGATCGCATGGTGTTGATACACCAGAAATGGCATCTAGGGCGCGTCACCCGAGTCATCGCGGGAGACGACCGCAAGGTCCGAGTGGCAGAGGTGCAAACCGCAACCGGCATCGTTAAAAGTGCAATCCACAAGCTGGCTCCAATCACATGGATCAAAGAACTGCAGTCCTTTAATGGTGGCGGAATGTTGGAGCGCTGTAGCTTTAAACAATAGATTAAGATAAAAATAGAT
This sequence comes from Zaprionus nigranus, assembly GCA_018903425.1. Lineage (NCBI taxonomy): Eukaryota > Metazoa > Arthropoda > Insecta > Diptera > Drosophilidae > Zaprionus > Zaprionus nigranus. Next base: position 93,844 of record JAEIGD010000154.1, read on the forward strand.
TGAATTACATTGAAATACATACAATACATAGAAACATAAATTGAAATAACATAACATGTAAAACAAAACAACTCTTATACTCTGTCAACGCTCGTCTTTACTTTGGCTGTTTAATCCGGCCAAATAGAGTAGTTAATGTATAATAGAATTAGTCTGATTTCGATCTTGAGCAAATGAACTACGACAAACATACACACCAATAATCATTTAATACCGGGTCAAATTCGTTTTTGTTGTTCATTTCGTATCTGAAAAACTATTCAGATTTTTCAGTATAGTAGTTTATTGGTCTTTTTGTTATTGTTATGTAATTTTGATTGTCTTCGTGGCTACTATGTATGGTAGCCGCTGTAGTAGGAGTTTCGCCGAGAAAGTTTTCTATCTTTACACGTGAAAGTGCATCTGCGACATGGTTTTCTCTGCCTGGTACATATTTAATGTGGTAGTCAAACTCATTTAGTCTGATTTTCCATCTTTGGAGTTTCATGTTTGGTTCTTTGATATTATCAAGCCAAACTAAGGGTCGGTGGTCACTTAGAATTTGAAATTTACGACCAAAAAAGGTAGGACCTGAAGTATTTAGAGGCCCAGACAATACTTTTTCTCTTGAGTACGACTAGCGTAACAAATAGGTTTGTGATCCTGTGACAGTACAGCACCTAGAGCAATATTGCTGGCATCTTTAGTTAGTGAGAATGGTTTCTCGAAGTTGGGGTAAGTTAGAATTGGATCGGACATTGAGAAATTTTTATTTCTCGAAACCGGATATATAATTTATATCGTTAGGATTTATCTTGGCGCCTTTCTTTAAATTTTGGGTCATTGGTTTCGCAATGTTTGCAAAGTTGGGGATAAACTTCCGGTAAAAACCGCAAAGTCCAAGAAATGACTTTATTTGTTTAGGTGTTTTAGGAATCGGAAAATTCTTAATTGTGTTTATTTTTATTGGGTTAGGTTTTATACCTTCTGTTGTTATAATATATCCTATAAATTATGTTTCCTTTTTTTAGAAATTCGCATTTGCCTAATTGCAATTTCAAGTTTTCTTCCTTTAATTTAGCAAATACTTTACGCAGAGACATCAAATATTCTTCCAATGAAGTGGAAAACACTATAATATCATCCATGTAAACTAAACAATCTTTGTAGATAAGATCTTCTAACAGATTATTTACGCAACGTTGAAATGTTGCAGGTGCGTTTTTCAGACCGAAGGGCATTCGAGTGTACTCGTAATGTCCGTTTTTGGTAGAAAAAGCTGTTTTTTTTTGTATTGAGTTTTCATCCATTTGGATTTGATGAAAACCTTTTGCTAAATCTATGGTAGTGAAATATTGTGATCTACCCAGTTTATCCAATATTTCATCCATAACTGGAATAGGATATTTATCGTCCACGGTAATTTCGTTTAGGTTTCGATAATCAATGACTATCCTAAACTTTGCTTTACCGGATGCATCACTCTTCTTTGGTACTATCCAAATAGGTGAGCAATAATGCGATTTTCGATTTTCGACTTCTTTGTCGTGAGCCTGGGGGTATTTGTACGGTTTTTTATAAACCGGATCTTCATGTTTAGTATATATGGCATATTTAACAGTACTTGTGAAGGTCAAATTTTCACCTTCTCTGTACTGAATGTCCCTAAATTTATAAAGAATTTTAGTCAGAGCACTTATCTCTTGCTTGTTTAAATGGTCAAGTCCGAACTCGTTTGATTCTTTTAACTCATTTTCTATTGCGTAATTTATTGCCACGTCATCATTAGATGATGGCTCTAAACAGCTCATACAATCGATATTATCTTCTGAGTTTACCTTTCGCTCGGTCTCATAATGCATTAGGAAATTGTAATTATTTAAATTAACAGTTGCTTTGCTAAAATTGATTTGAGCATTGGTGCCTTCCAAGAAGTCTCTACCTAGTAACACATCATAATTTTTCGACAAATTATGGATATAACCAGTAAGAAAAGCAACAGTCGCGCACCACGCGACAGCGGGATACCCTTCGACCTATGTTCCCGTGTAGTTTAGTTTGTTAAATTCATATACATATGCATATGCACATGCTTTACAATTATTACTAACAGATGGCGCTCGCGCTTCGCGCTCGCCCGCCTCCCTTGTTAGTTGACAGAAGTACTTGGTTTTATGCTCATACTTTCTTAAATAACTTCTGTGATTATTGTCCGATCGGATTGTAATTTGGAGACTACGCAGATATTTCATTCAGCTTAATATATGTTGAAGTCAGAAAGTTGTATCTTTTATACAGCGCTTACAAATTGAGTCCAAAAATTAAATTATTGATTTGTGGAGGCGGTGGGCGTGGCACCTAACATTTGAAACAAACTTGATCTGCTTATAGTACACAGGAGTCTTCCTGTCAAATTTGGTAACTCTAGCTTTTATAATAGCTGAGATCTGTGCGTTCACACAGACAGACGGACAGACAGACAGACAGACAGACAGACAGACAGACATGGCTCAATCGACTCGGCTTGTGATCCTGAGCAAGAATATATATACTTTATGGGGTCTCCCACGCGTCCTTCTGCCTGTTACATACATTTGCACAAAGTTAGTATACCCTTTTTTGACCATTTTCAATGGTCGAAGGATATAAAAAACTTGTTTAGAGGGGCAAAGTTTACTGGGTTTGAAACTTATACTATCATTTAATGTTATTACACCGTTAATGGTATGAACTTGTAATTTATTGGATTTGACGGGAAAATTAAAAAAATTAGATTTGATAAGATTAATTGTAGATCCGGTATCGATGATACAACGGAGCTTTATATCATTCATAAGAATATTCTTCTTCTTCGTTGTCCGAGGCAATTTGATGAAAATTTTCGGACGTGTCCATTTTTGATTGGCCACTGGTACTAGGTCTTTGCCATTTATGTGCCAGATTCGGAGCACTTGAAAAAGCTTGGTTTGTGCCAGTGCCTGGTCTAGTTTCTGTTTGAATTCTTTATATAACTGCTCAATATTTTGTTCACTATTTTTATACCCTTCGACCATTGAAAATGGTCAAGAAAGGGTATACTAACTTTGTGCAAATGTATGTAACAGGCAGAAGGAGGAAGAATATAAAGTATATATATTCTTGCTCAGGATCAAAAAGCCGAGTCGATTGAGCCATGTCTGTCTGTTTGTCCGTCTGTGTGAACGCACAGATCTCAGCTATTATAAAAGCTAGAGTTACCAAATTTGGCAGGAAGATTCCTGTATACTATAGGCAGATCAAGTTTATTTCAAATGTTAGGTGCCACGCCCACTGCCCCCACAAATCAATAATTTAATTTTTGAACTCAATTTGTAAGCGCTGTATAAAAGATACAACTTTCTGACTTCAACATATACTAAGCTGAATGAAATATCTACGTAGTCTCCAAATTACAATCCGATCGGACAATAATCACAGAAGTTATTTAAGAAAGTATGAACATAAAACCAAGTGCTTCAGTCAGCTAACAAGGGAGGCAGGCGAGCGCGAAGCGCGAATTTCAAAGCATGTGCATATGCATATGTTTAAGAATTTAACAAATTAAACTACATGGGAACATAGGTCGAAGGGTATCCCACTGTCGCGTTTTGCGCGACTGTTGCTCTCGTTATTTTTATTGTTATCATTTTTGTTCTGATTATTTGAACTTGACGCTTGGTTCTAGTTAGGGTTATAACTGTTACTTTTAGAACTGTTAGTTTGATTGGTTTTATTTTGATTGTTTTGTGATTTTGGACGATCGGACCATACGCTATCATAGCAACCTTCTTGTTGAGCGATTTGCTTCAACTTGCTTACAGTTGTTATGTCGAACCTAGCTAGCTGCATATAAAGCCTATCAGGGAGTTTTCTTGTTATTACATATTTAACGGTGTTATTCATGCCGTTGGTCTATTGGTCTATTCCTTAATCGTTATTACAAAACATTTTTCTTCGAATTCTTCTATAAACTTACAAATCGATCCATTGAAAGGGTGTATTGTAGAGTCGTCTTAACAGTTCCTCAAAAGGTGTCTGTGTCTTGAATTCCAAAATAAGGGCTTCCTTCAGATCGTTCCATGTGTTAGCTGCGCTCAGTTGGGAAACTCGCTGAGCCTCACCTCCGATTTGCATCTCGATGGCACTGAATATGATGTGTCCTTGCCGGGCATCAGTTGTTGGGCAGAGGTCACGGATGAACTCTATTAGTCTTATAAAAGAGCTTAACTCCGACGTGATACCAATGAATGTTGGTATTTGTTTGATCTGACCAAGGGCTTGGTTCAGATGGTTTTCCGATAAAAGTTGAACTTGTTGTAGTTAAGGTTGTTGTTGTTGCGCCATATTAAAGTTTTTATTTACTCGCTTAGCACTTGGTTTTATTTTTTTGTTTTAAGGGTTGGGTTGGTTGATTGTTGGTTGACCTGGGACAACGATTGTCCTTTCGTGGTCTTCACTGCAGCACTTTATGTAAAAATTTTAAAAAATGTTCACTTCCAGTAGCGGTCACACTTTCACAGTGGGCTACTAATTTGGAGTGTTTCACTAAGCACTGAGTTTGGTTTTCGCGGATTGTAGCCTTCCTGTAACTTTTAATTAGTTACGCAATCGAAGGTTTTATATCACACACGGTTCTTTGGCGGATACTAATTATCAATTTAACTAATGTCCTACCGGCTGCGCCAATTACACGTCCGCGGTTTAAGATTTTCAAAAAAATATATTTTTATTGGAACCAAGAACTTAAGTGGTACGCGGAGACAATTCGTGTCTTACAGTTGAAGGCGGAATTAAATCTGAATCTAAACTACAAACTGAACGCTTAGCAAACCCTTGGCTGAATCTTATTTACTTCTATGTTGGGCGTACATAAGGCTCTCTTTTATGTTTATGCGCTCTCTTGAGTGGATTGCGCATGGAAACGGATCAGCCGATAATTTGAGCTGCGTTAGCAGTTTTGAGCCTTCTCGTGGGAATGTTTACAATTGATCAGAGTAGGCTGATTTGTTATTGTCTCCGAATTTGGGACTGCGGATGTTTATGTCTAAGTAGGCTGAAGTGGTTCTGATGCAATACATAAATATTTGACATAAATGCTAAGTACAAGTGGCAAGTTGATGTAGATAAGTGGTTTTTGTTGTGAGTGTATTTTAGTGTGTATGTATGTGTGTATGTGTGCACTATGGTACATACGTTACTATATATAAATACTTTATAGGGTCTCCCACGCCCCCTTCTGCTTGTTACATACATTTGCACACCAATTTCAAAGGTCGAAGGGTATAAAAGAAGGTTTGTTACAGCGAAACTGCTGTGAACTGAAGGGTAGCACCGGGACGAAAGTTAGACTATCAAATCCAAAAAAAAATCTTTCCTCTACAAATTTCAGCCCGGGCCAGCGGACTAACATATGGGTTATTTGCAGCAGAAGCGGTGCAATGACGAAGAATTTGATAATCGCTACTGTTTGCAGGAACCCTTGCAAACTCAGCAATTTGTGTTGATCTTTGATAATATAGCTTTAGTAAGCGTAGTTGGAGGCTCTGTAGAAAGTTCTATAACCAGAATAATGTGACCGATAAAAGTCGAATGGCTAATAAGCAGGGCCAAGGCTTGACCTATTCAAGTCACCTTCTGGCAATGGAACAATATTTTTATCGGTATCAAAAATAAAAACACATCAAAATCCATTTCATATTTATGCAAGACTAGGGGGTTTTTCATGATTTTACTGTATTTATTGTATATGTTTGGTTATGCAGCCAGCAGCAGAAATTTGATTTACATACATTTCTTATACATTGCTCTGTGCAGCAATACATTTTGCATTCCCCTTTGTGCTATGTTCCTCTCTCTCTCAATAGAGAGCCAGCACAGCTGCTAATCTTTATTTGATCAGTCAGTTACAAGTTAAATGTTGATCACACTGCTGTGAGACACTTTCAATTTCAATCGGTTTGATGCGGGCACTGCCGCCGTTTTTGTGAATTACAGCCCTATGAGGCAAAATATATTGAAGAAGTATTGACTTGATCGTTTTTTATTAAATGGTACACCACTTCTCCAAATCAGTGAAAAAGCTCATTGCCTGTACAGGATATTTTGAGTAATTGTTAAAGGCTTTATCTAACTATTTCACTACTTTAAGGCGTCGCAGTCTAGGGATAGGTCAGAATCGGCGACAAGCCACAGCTCTTATTAAACGCGAGCTTGAGAAAGCCTTGGTTCTGACTTTTGAGCTCTCTCTGCTCAAAATATGATCGCAGCAAACCAAAATACGAGCAATAAATTTTTGATTTTTTATAGCCCGTCGTGCTAAACGTGATCGAATGTTTGCTGCATATCAATGAATACGGCACTGCAATATTCGCTATCAACAAAACATTGCAAAATGTTCTTAACAAGCCTGTGTACCTGTTTTACGGTTTGATCTATGGTCTCGAACCATGGTCTTCGGTCTGGCAAGATATTAGGATTTTTCATAGTTAACCTGCACATTCAGCATTGCGATAAAGGTGAACGGTAAACATATTAACGTACGACTAGGCAAGTGTGTTGTGGCACACTCTATCCAATCCAGACACCTTATTATTAGGTTGTGCTTGAATGACTTCAGCAATCTCCTTAATCCTCATTGTCCTAATAGGGAGCGGCATCTGCAATGGCGTCCGTCAATCGTCTCTGTGACTTGTGGCAAGATGGACGGAAAGGAGGAGTACACAGATAATAGTTTGAGCAGTGCCTTACTAAATGAGTTCCTGGCATAACCAAATAAATATCTTTAACAAGTAAGTTTTCGTTCAGGAGCCGAGTGACCATTTGAGCTTGAATGGAAATAAGCACGTAGATGTAGAAAATGAATAAGTCGTTTGAAAATACTTTACAAACATATCGCATCGTCTGCATCAGCTTTTCAAACGTCAGCTTAGAACGAAATACCGCTGACTTATTTTATGTTAACAAAACAATTAAACTGTATAAAACTCAAAACGCGTGGCAGACCCATGTATAATCCTGCTCAGGATCACTAGACAAATCGATTGAGCCTTGTCCGTCTGTTTGTCTGGATGAACGCACCGATCTCAACTATTACAAGAGATAGAGACAAATTCAAAACATAAAGGTTCCTGCCGAGTCGATTGAGTCAAGTCCGTTTATGTCTATGTAGATGAACGCACCGATCTCAGCTATTACAAAAGCTAGAGACACTAAATTTGGCATGAATGTTTTTGAAAACCATACTTAGATCAAGTTTATTTAAAATAAAAAATTTATTATTTCAAGTCGATGTGTGAGCGACATTAAAAATATAACTTTCTGACTTTGACAAATACTAAGCCGATTGAAATATTTACGTAACCTCTAAATTTAAAGCCGATCGGGCTATAAATACAGAAGTTATTATATAAACCTTGATTGCTTGGATTTTGTACACAAACTAACAAGCCGTGACGTAGTTGCAATGCCTGTGTAAAGAAGAATGGGATAGAGAATGCGAGCGAGTATATTGAGCTGTGTCTCTACTCTTCTTTTAAAAGCACACTTTTTTTTTGCATATAAAAGGCGCACACAAACATATTTGTTTGGACAATAAAATGATGCATGCATATACACGTATTCATATGGAGACGTACGCATGTGAAGGCATACGTTGCGTAATTTCTTTTAAAGCGTAGAGTTAAGTTATCTATAAGTTTAAACATATGTAGGCAAAAGGGCATCCCACTGTCGCGTGCCACTCGACTGTTGCTCTCGTTTTCGTTAAAATGACAAAATCAATACAGTTTGTAAGGTCTAAATTCAATGTGACAGTCGAAATACTCTACAGACAGAACGATGAAGCTACTCTAGTTTATCAATATTACCGATAGATGACGCTCGGTTCGATTTTCAGCTAAAGCTTTTTATAATCCGTTACAATTTAAAACGAAGTTAGACCCACAAAACAAAGGCTACTCTGGCATGTCGAAAGTTTTATACCTTTGCAGGTACTTATCTCGTCCGATTGTTTCCATACTATTTATATATTTATAGTGGTGCATAATTGAATGGTATTGTGTATATTTAATTTTATTTTTTACTTAGCTTAGCAATGATAAATTCAGTTATTTCTAAAATTAGAACTGGTATTCATACAAAAACCTTCATATCGGCAGATTGTTCCTATGGCAGCTTTATGTTATAGTGACGATATATGATATGTTATAGAGATTTTGATGAAATTTTATATGTATATTCATTATATTTAAAAAGTCTGATGTAGTAAATTTTTTGGTAATTATTAAATATGTGCCCTCAGCTCCGATTTTTTTAAATTTTTACAGGTAGGGCTATATTTAGGATGAATTTAGGTGAATGACAGAAGTCTCGGACTCTTCTAGTTTTTTTTTAATTGAATTTTGAAAATAATTAAATTGTGCATGTATTTTGTTGTTGGCCAATTCTCAGTAAAACGTCACGATGATGCGCACACTGGCCTACAAGCGATTTATTTCAAATGAAATGTTATTTAAACACAATAATGTTTTATTCTATGAGTTGCATATTGGTTGAAAATTTCGGCGCCTACAACTAGAACTTGGAGGTCGGCAGACTGGCGCCAACGAAGATGTTTAGTAGCTTATTGTGATTTTAGAATAGAATATGTGTTCTGCAAAAATTTTTTTTTTAGTAGAATAGAGCGCTCCAGGCAATAAATTTTTGAAAAATTAAAATCGCGCGCGCGATAAAATGCAGCGCGCTGTTTTTCTAAACACTTTGAATTTTTTTGCTTGCTCAGTTTTCATTTCAAATGAATCGGTTTATTAGACACTGTACCGTCACAAAATGTTGCAGGCAGACTGGCGCCTCGCACAAAAACGCAACAACAAAATACATGCAAATTATATTAATTTCAAAATTCAATTTAAAAAAAACTAGAAGAGTCCGAAACTCTTCTGTCATTCATCATAAATATAGCCCTACCTGTAAAAAAAATTTTAAAAAAATCGGAGCTGAGGGCACATATTTAATAATTACCGGAGTTATATTCAGCGTACAGCAATAAGAAGTATATGTACACGATTTTATCGAGATAGCTTTAAATCTGAGAGATAAGTTTGCGTTGTAACAGACGGCCGCACGAGTATACGGACACATTTACAGACGGATAGGGTCTAGTTCGATTCCTCTGTTAATGCTGATACTGAATTTATATACTTTATAGGGTCGATGAGGTCTTCTAAGGTGAATTGCAAACTCCTGGGCAAAATAATATACCCTCTGTAAGGGTATAAAGTGTCATGATCTGGATATGTGGCATAGCAGTTGTATGTATTTTGGGTCGCCGAATCCGGGTCAGAATTTCACCATCATGTCATGACTTTGATCTTACCTGAAAAAACTGAACTACTTCGACAATTTTGCACGCTGTTTCAACGCAGCTAACGTAACAAATTATATTCCATAGAAAATCAATTTGATATCCAGAATGATGCAGGTATGCTCGAATTCGCTACTTATTATATTTACATGTACATATGTATAAGTTAATTCAAAAACGAAAGCAACAGTCGAGCGATACTCGTCAGTTTAATTTGTTAAATTCATGCACATGGACTATATATGCTTTCAAATTATTCTCGCCTGCTAGAGAATAGGAGAACATGTAGACACTATCTAATACAGGTGTAGACCATTTATACGTCGCTTACAAATGGAAGGGCACCTAGCATTATAAATAAACTTCATCTGCGCCTAGAAAAGAGGAACCTTTAGAAACCATTGGCTATCTAAAGTATTTATAATAACTGAGATTTGTATGTTCTTCTAGTCAGACAGACAGACCGACAGGCAAAATAAGTCGAGCAAAGGTCGAAGGGTATATAAATTTGAACATCTGGAAGTACAGTAGGCACCAAATGACCATTTATTCAAGGAATTATGTCAGCTGTACTTGTGGTAGAAACTGTTACGCCACATTATTATGACCCATCTCGCACGGCATCCAATTATATTTCAATTATAGACTTTTATTGCGAAAATTGAAAAGACCACCTTCTTGTCCTTGCCAGAGTATTAAAATACCAAATTGTGCTGCGCCTAAGATTTGTACACAGACAGAAACCTATACGTGTGTGTGTGCGTCGCAGTATATTTAGTGTCAGCTGAGCGAACAAATTGCATCGGCAACCTTATGAATGCATAAATATTTCAACCGCTTTGGCTGTGCTGCTTGCTGCCAATTTCAAGAGCAAGGCAAGGTCCTTCGCAAACTATTTGCGAGCTCTAAGGACAAAAGCCAGCAACATGCAATAAAAGCTTTATTGCTTCACATTCACGCTCACGTTCGCAGGCAAACGTTTCTGACCCCCATTCGCCCGACTACTTCTCGGCAAGGCGGTCAACAGGTTGAGGCTGAGTTTGATGTCTGTGTGTCTGCATAAGGAGCTTTTCATCTTCCTTTTGGTAGCCATGAAAATTAAATTAGCAGCCGAGGCGCTAATTAATGGCGCATAGAAAGCTTTTCCACTTGTTGAGAAAATAAACGATAGAACTGTTAGGCCTCACGTGCTGCGTACGAAAGCTCAAGCTCAACACGTGCTGGGCCCGAAAGCACAGGGGACACGAACTTCTCGCGAAAGCTTTGCACGAGGCTCGGCCACGCACTCGAGTGCTGCGAGAAGGCACTAACAGTTTGTTGCTCAGCCTTCACGCTAACGGACGTCTAAAACTTGTTCGAATTCGCTGCCGCAGTTGCTATCGAGGCTGAAGGTACTCTGTCAGAGTAACGGTTTCCGTTTCAATTAAAAATTTTCGCTGCGCTCGTGTCCTCTCGCGAGTTCTACGAGTAACGGTCAGTCGCAGAAGAAGACGGCACGTTGTCCGTAAACGTGAACGAAAACAAACAAAGGAAACTGAAATGTGGCTAAAAAAAAACAAGAGAGAAAGTAAACACAAAAGAAACAAACGCAAAAACGTGTCTGAACTTCAGTAAACCTGTGCGAAGTGAAGCCGATCAAATGTCGGAAAAATAGTTTGGCCGTGTGTGCGTGTATATATTTTAATGGCATTAACTGCCTACGGCAATAATAAAACAAAGCCCAATGCGGGTATGCAGAGGGGGGAGAGAAAGAGACTGAGAACCAGGAAGAGCAGGGAAGGCAGAGCATAATTTTCGGGGCGGGGATATACTAACGATAGGCAACTTATGGGCTAGGCCAGTCGAGGCCAAACCCAGGCAGCTAATCTAGCCGTAATCAACTGACCCTGCGGAAAATGCAAAAGACGTGACTCTAGTCAGGTTTATTCCTGACCGAGCTAGGCCCGTCGGTATTTGTAACTTGACCAAAATCTAATCCAAAACAAAGTGCTTGTCCTCCTCAGGCACTGACAGTTGCCCGCTGAGTCTTGAGACATGTAATCAACGAGAACATCAACAACAACTTGACCAATTCACGTTGCGCATATCGTGACCAAGTTTCGACACACTCACAATAGATTAGGGCTTGAGAAGCGCACAAGGTCAGCACTGAACTGACCTGCTCGCTGCAAAGAGACCACTTTAAGAAGCCTGTGACAGCCTAGTGGGACTTCATGATGACCCCGTCTTTGGAGTTTTACAAATGAAAGAGAAAGTGCAACTGAAAAACTTAATTAAAAAAACTTTAAAATTAGTAAAGTGTCAACGTAGCAACCAATTAACGTTAGTTAGAGATAGACAGCCGATGGATATATATTTCTATAGAATAGTAGGGCTTATTAAAATCATACTTAAATAAATTTAAATATAGAAAACATTTATAATTATAACTTATCAAACCACAACCTAGTTAATTTTTCCCCTCGACCATTGAAAGCATGTGAATATGTATATGTGTATACATTTAACAAATTAAACTACACCGGAACATAGGTCGAAGGGGATGCCGCACCAATGTTACTTTTATTACTGGTTTTATCATTTTTTTTTCTTAAAGTCTATCGATTTATTTAAATTAGTTATCAATGTAAAATTGTTTTATGTTTTTAAATATTTTTTTTAATCGACTACTATTAGCTGGCACTATGTAAATAAGTTCATTAATTATATGTGTATATATTCACAAGTTTCTTTTGCATCATCATAATACTTCTTAAAAAAATTAATAATTTTGACGCTAGTCAAATGCTAAAATATAAAGGATTCTCCGACTAAGGGTTCATAAACAGTCTTTTTCAGTCAGAATCTAAATATGACATAAAACATATGTTTGACTATTTCAATTATAAAAAAAGAATCTTGATAAACAGGAAACCTAAAGAACGTTGAAGAGTCCAATATTAGTAAGAAAATATTTATTAATTATAATACTGAATATAGTCGCCTATATCATGGATAATGTAAATACTTTTAATAATATACTTCTTCTTTTAAATGTTCTCGTTTAGTTTTCGAGAGAGAGGGAGAAAACTGGTTATTTTTTCAATAACTCATTCCCCTCCATAATGTTGAGTTTGTAGAAGATAGCTCTAAGTTCATGATAAGTATACTCAGCAAGGAAAGATCATTGTAGGGAAATATCACAAATGTGATGTGTAACAGTTTTGATAATCTATTACAGTTCAGCAACTGCAGTTCATATTTCAAGCTGCTTTAGTTGAAAGACTCTTTCAACGAGACCAGTAGCCAACTAGTTGACAATTTAGCAATTCACAAGCCCATTAAAAGGCACATCCGCACAGCTTATGGCATCGACCATGCTCATAGACTTGGGTGCTAAGCATACGGTGCCCAGGGATATTCTCTGCAGAGCAGTTGGGCTCTGCTTGGTGCTGCGTCCAAGCCAAGGCTATCTGCATTTCAAATGGCCAACGCTCGAGCAACAATGAAAGCAAGCGTAAACAAAAGCACAGTGTTCCAAAAAAAAGCAAAGAGACCCAACAACAGCTACCCAAGAGCTAAAAACACAATTGTCGCATGGCCCACTGGGCATGGCAACCAGGAAGGGGAGGGGAGGGGAGGTAGCTTTGTTGTTGCGCTAGTTGAAAACCATAAAGGCAGGCAAACAGAGTGCGAGCGGATGACGTCATAAAGCATATTAAATGAGTTTACACGCGAGCTGCATTGCATACTTTCAGGCATGTGAGCTGCCGCTGCCATTTCCTCTGCTGTGGGTACTGTTGCTGCTGCTGCTGTTGGCAAATGGCGACACTGAAAAGCCATTAACCAGTGCCTAATGACGCACTCGAGACATGGAGGTAGCATAGGTGGGCAAGAAAAGGGGGTAGAAGCCACTAAACACATATCGTATAGGGGTAGTCAAGTTGATAATGAGCTGGCAATGAAATGGTCAAACGGGAGTTCTCAATCTTTACCCCATTCTCTCTCAGACTCGCTCTTAGCTCGCTCCAAAATAAAATTGAAATATTAAATATTCATCTAATGCAAGAAAAATCACAAAACAGATGTTTTGCGTGCCTTATAAAATGCTCAACAAAAGATCAATTTATCAGCATCCCAAAAGTGTGATACAAAATGTGTGAGATATAATAACAACAAACAAACTAACGGAACAGCAACAACAACAGTAATACCAAGCCAGGCACAAACGTACAATTTCTCAAACACACTTTGAACTGTGTGTAGCCGTTCCGTGTTCTGCTCGCGTTTGAAAACACGCGACTTTGGATAATGGATCCGTACGCAGGCTTTAAGCGTGGAGCATGTTAAATGGGTAAGTTACAACTACAGTTGCATGTGCCGCTTCAGACCCAGGCAGTGACAATGAGAAAGACTAACGAACTGAGAAAAATGAAGCACGTGGTGCACATGTCGTCCTAATAAACTAATCAATATTATCGAGTTGCCACTGTGTTTGTATGTGCGGATTTTATGGAGGGCGTAAAACACGTGTACTTTATAAAATATGCAAACCAATACATATTTAAATAACTACACACACACGAGCAGTGGGGTAACAAAGCACGAGAACGAGAGAGATTCGCGTCCGCGACTTGGGAAGGTGAAATGAGAAGACGGAGAGAAAGAAGCTGCAGCAGCAGTTGGAGACAGCGCCTGCGGGCCTTACTTTTATTTCTGCCCTGTGCTTGGGCGTATATTTCATATTCTGTCTGTATCTACTATGCCAAAAAGAATCTCTGTGATGGAACGTAGTGTTAACCATACACAACTTTTAATCTTGAGCTCGTATTGACCTGATTCACGATAGCAGCTATGACGCGCAATACTATATACCAACACACAGTGGTTCCTATTCCGTTTTAGGGTGTCACAAATCATTTTTTTATTATTGAAAAAGGAAAATGAGAAAATATCTCGACTGGTTCTTCCATTCTAGCAAACTCCATATTGCAACAAAGGCTCTTTTAATAAACTCTGGGCTACCCTGGTATGTGACCAATCAGATTATTGAAAGGGACTTAAAAGTTGTCCCATTGGGAGACCAATTCAACTTCCACAGCAGCCGATACGCCGACAGGCGTAGGAACTGAACAATTCCTGATGATTCTAATAACAAATAATAATAAGATCCCAAAAAAAAAAAAAAAATTACAAATTTTGATAAGTCTAGAAAATCCAACTTAATATAATAATGAAAAAAATGAATAAGAGATGTTACAGGTAGAACATTTAGAAAAGATGACGAATTATATTTTATTGCAATTATAGAAGTATTCATTAGTTGTCAAAGTAAAGATTCCAGGAAAAATTCATAGTTGCTAGTAAAATCATCAGTTTGATACATAACACATGGATCAATAAGTCCCGAGACTAGCAATGAAACAACATTTTTTTTGCATATTTTTTTTTATTCATTAACATAATCACCTTTTAGGGTGATACAATCGTTCCAACGCTTTTTTAACATTTCAATACCATGTTTATAAAATCATATATCGACTCGTTGCTGTTTTTATTCCATCCGAAGCAATCACGGCACCCATTTGGAAAAAACCTTTTTCATGCTCAATTGTTCATGAGGGATAGTAAATACACTTTCATATGATATCTGTGTCGTCTCAGCAATCTCACATAGCTTTACTTTACGATCTTTCATTATAATTTTTGTCACTTCATACACATTTTCCGGTGTAACGGCTTCCCGAGCGTTCCGCATCATTTGTTTTAGTACGACCATGTTTAAACTCGGCAAACCACCGACAATCGTTGCTTTTGATGGACAAGCGTCCGGGTAACATTTTTCAATCTATTGTTTCGCTTGCATGGTGTTTTTACTCATTAAAAAAAATGTTTTATCAGAACACGAAACTCGTTTTTTTCCATTTTTTAAACAAACTCCACAACGACTTTACTCCATCGTCGATAACTCAGCTGTTTCTGGTCTGATCGACTTAAAATGTTGACACGTTTCGAACAAAGGTTAGGACTCTAGAAAGACGTGATTACTGGGTTAGTCTCGGGGTTAGTCTCGGGACTTATTGATCCATGTGTTACATTCAGTCAACATTAATTTCATTACAAATTAGTCCTAAGAACTAAAGGTTTTCGAAAGGATAAAAGACCTGACACAAATTTGGGTTAAAACTTGTCCTTAAAACAAGCTTAATGCGATTTTCACAAATCTGCGTGTGCACATATTTTACTTTAAACCATGACACCCTAATTACTTCTAGCTCGCGATATCGCAAGCCAACGCAGCTGAAATTAAATATGAATTATCTGATTGTAGAAGTATTTTAAATATCCATTAAAATTGAAAAATAATGAAATAACGCTCGTAAATAACGGATTACCTGAATTAACTATTGAATTCACCTTAGATCCCTTTTGATGGTATAAATCTTTTAAAATCGATCAGTTCTAAGGGCGTCATATTTAAACTATAGGACCGATTTGCATAACAGTAACACAGTAGAGTGCGGGAGAAAACGCTGTGACATGTCGTACAGACTCGAAAAGCAAAACAATGCGAAAAAAAGGAAACGCCTCGGGGCGCGTTTAGTTCACTTCACTGTGTATTTTCAACTATTATAAATTATAAAACCTATAGGCAACAAATTTTTCATGGAGGTGGCATGTTCCTGTATATTTACCATCAGTTTATCAAGTGTATTTAAAATTTTGGGTGCCATTGGGAATTATAAGGCCTTCTAAGTGTTGACGCAGGCTATCTTGCTGTCAGACGCGCTCGAGTGTAGCTTTCGGTACTTGCTTAGTTTTTTTTTGGTTAGTAGACGGGACCCGAAGCAACAACGGGGCCTTGTACACTATATACCCTGCACACGCCTTTATACGGGCTTGGTAGGACCACGAAAATAGAAAGCCGAGTAATGGCTGCTTGTTGTTGTAGTTGTTGTTTTTTTCTGCTCATTCTGTATGAGTCGTCGGTAATTAAAAGCAAATCCATATCATTTCGTGTGCCAGTGAATCAGTCGCACGAAAGTATGCTATGGAATAGTAAAGCCCCGAACCGGTGTGCGCAAAGGCAAGAAGAAGCAACTGGCAAAAGAGTGCGGCATGTCTATTTAAGTGTGTGTGCTAGGAGCAGGAAGGACAGTGTCTTCGTCCGTGAGCAGCAGATAAGTTACTAGCTCACTGCCTCTTTACCTGTTCGCCAGTCCTAGCGGTCTTCATGCATGTTTGCTTAGCCGCGAACTGGAACTGGAATTGGGTCTCTGTCGGAGATGGTTTTGCCTCGGGTCTAGGCAACGCTTACCGTGTATCTGGTAGGGGGCTCTCTCTTTGGCCATGTCGGCCTATTTGCGGGCCTTTAGTTTGCATGTTGCAAACAATTTGCCGCCATCGCAGCACGGCTGGCAGTCGGGGAAGGCAGGGCACGATAGGGCAGGGCAGAACTCTGCCGCGGTCGTCTTTTTTCCTGCCATTTAGTAGCACAACAGCAAAACGTTCGTGCGACTAATTTGTGAAAATATCAACAACAACGGCAGCACCAACTATAAAAAAGCAACAAAAACAACTAAAACGAACACCAGCTATAGGAATGAGCACGAGACGGTTAAATTAACGGACCGTGGGCCATTAAAACAGGGAAAAAAGCGCAGCTCACTCATTGTTAATGAGAAATAAACACAACAAAAAGAAAAACAACAGAACAGCAATGGAAGGAAAACAAGAAGAAAAACAGAAACAGCAATAATAACAATCGGAGAGAGACAGCAATAACAACTGAAGAAGGCGAACAAGCTTGGGGTAATCGCAAGCATAAAGCCAATAAAAACTGTAAAATATTCAACAATTGGCAAAGCTTTTAAGACTCTCGACCTACGGGCGGTTCTGCTACCCCTCATTTCCCCCCAAAGCATATGGAGCACTCTCGAGTACAATTGGCGCAAGACACCAAAAAGTATGCTACACAAAAAGGCATCGCACTTTGGATGTTTTTTGTGCGCAGCAACGGAGGAAGATCGACTGTAGAGGGAGGATGGTGAGGTGAGGAGAGATGTCAGAAACACCGAAGTAGTGGGCGAAGCAGCGGATTTGCGGTATTGAGTTTTGCAAACATAGACTCGGTACCGTCCTCGCCTAAACCGTTGGCACAGGTCATAAAATTCTTTATAATATTTCCACTTAATCAATGTACTACTTGAGAAAAAACGGTATGCTTGTCAACCTGCCAAGTGTATTATATTTTCAGCACATTTGTTTTTTATGTTTTTTTTATGTATTTTTTGCGAACATAAGATGGCCTCTTGCTATTTATCAAAATAGTATTTACAGAGCATTAAATATAATTTTAAAAGAAATTCTATTAAACAAGTTCGAATTTTATATTTAGATTTAAAAATAAACAAATGTAAAAATTGCACTTAAATTATAACTTTCCTTTACACCTGATGAATTTTAAAAGGTTTAAAATCTGAAATTTTAAAACAAAAGAATTATAATAATTCAATAAAATGCAAGTTTAACTTACGATATTTTTACACTTTTCGAGATAATCAAACGTACAAACTTGTCTGTTTCTTTTACTGCTTGATCATAAATCACTCTTTATTAAATATTGCCTGAACCAATGAGAGCTTGTTGAAAGCTATTTCTCTCTTTTGAAAGTGAACGCACAGATTCTACAGATTGTTGAGGAGTTTTGTTGGCATGCTAGAAAGTTTCAAAAAAATTCCCCTAAAAATTTAAGAGTTTTCTATACAATTTTAAGGTGAAACCGTGGATTGTGCAAAACGGCGGTTTCACAGGACGACCATAAACAGATTTCACTGACTTTGCCAATGGCGTCTTTCGACCATTTCGAGTCACACACTCGCCACCTCCCCAGCTCCCCCTCCATTCCCCACCGTTCGTACGACTCGCTAGAAATCCCAGCTGTGTGAGGAAAGCTCCGCCATAAATAGCCTGAGCCAACACTTGAAGCGTCGCTAGATAGATAAAGAGCCCCATAAATTACGCACGCCAAATGCAGAAGGGATGAGCCTTGGAGCAGAGGTAATTACGTGGGTTTATAATTAGTATGCAGATTACAAAGCAGATGGAAAACAGCCGGAAGTGGTGGAAACTTCGTCGAACTCTAGTTGAGGCTTATGAGACATTCGGCTGTATGAAGCTGCATGCATGCAATTACGTACGCAAATTGCAAATTAATTAAAATGAATGAGCAACTTTGTGGCGGGACATAAACGCACAAGCACACGCACACACACACTAACTTTTCAAACAAAAAGCAAATAAACATTTCAATTATGTTGCTGTGCGGCAAAGACTTTTTGTGGCAGGCGTTGCGAAAACTTTAATAATTAAGTTCAATGGGCGCACACAAAGTGCGCAGTACTATAGAGAGACAGATAGAGCCAGATAAGGAGACAGCGAACGTGCGCTTTGGTAATTACCGAACAAAAGTCTCTAACCAAACTCAAATCAAATGAGCCAAAGCCAACTTAACAATAAATGCAGCCTATCGGGGACGGAAGCGTGGTAGGGGCAGGTGCGGGAGAATTTCACAATGGCTGGGGGAAGAACAATGGCAGCAGGCCATGTCTGGTAGACATAAGTGTGTGCCCGAGTGTGTCGTCAGGGGGCGCCACAGCGTGCGTTGCTTATTGTGGGCAAAGCAACAGTTTGTTGCTTTGTTTGTCTGTTTACCAAGACAACGACACAGAGACAACAACAATAACAACAACAATAATAGCAACAACACTTACAACGATAGCAACACGCTCATAAATTTGTAATTAAATTGTTTTTTAGTTTGTGCCAGCGACACTCGACGCAGGAAAACACACTGATTGCCTGTCTATCTGAGTTTGTGGGTGTCTGCTGTTTGTATGTGCGTATGAGTGTGTCTGGGTGTATAGAAGCGTATGTCTCACTCGACTTCACATGGTTGACTACACATGGCCTGCAAAATAAATTACCGTTCTCCTTACTCCTAACTCTGCATATCTAGCGGATAAATCGATACCTGACAGCTACCTGAGAGTGAAACAGACAGTTGACTTGACAAATTAAAGCCGGATATTACCAAGCAGGAACTCTTAACATTGGTATTGGTCGGAGCACTGGGAGACAAATGGCAACGGGTTTATGGCAATCACTTATCCGATTTCATAGAATAGCCAATAAGCAAGTGGAACGCTACAGTCAGGCTGTATAAGGCCGTGGATGATCACTATAACATATGTGTTATATAGAATTTATAAAAAAAATTTTCCATCAACGTATGTTAAACGCGAGTTAAAAAAAAAACAGTCATACAGACATGGCTATATCGACTCGGCTGTGTGATGTAATTCGGAATATACGATATATAAAATTTATATTCTTGTTCCCTTTTTGGTAGCAGGGGTCACCTGGCATACAGCGGCCGTTGTGCACCGCACAGCCTGCACACACCTCAATACGGGCCTAGTAAAAGCCAGACAATTCCAAGTAGTGATTCATTTATGAGGTTTTATATCTATGCAATATAAAAGATAAGTTTTAAGTAATTAACATATATTTTAAATATGTCGCCACAATACAAACAATTAATTTGTTTTTCATTTTTTCGAGTAACAGAAACAATTCTCTTTTATATTTATTGTCCGGTATTAATAAAACACTCACATGTGTGTGGTATAAAATCCTTGTAAAATTCATGAAATGATATGTATACGCATAATATATGACTGATACAATTGTTTTATTAAATTTCCAAGTCATTTCTAAATATTGTCACTAATTCGAAATTTAATTTAATTATCCGACAGAGACCAATTTCAAATCAAATGATTATTAGCATAAACACATTAATTAGTTAATGTGTCAGCTACTCCCCCGATAATTGGCCTTGTTCGCACGTGCCACATGCTATATATATAAGGTGGAGCGGCCATTAAACGAACAGACTCTCAATGCTGTCCCAACTAACAAAGGCCTACATCAGTGGACTCAATTCAAGTCGCATTTGCAGCTGGGATAATCAAGTTATGTGTGTGGTCACTCACCCACAGTCATTCGAACTGGCGACTGTCAAACAAGATAATTGATCAAATGAACGTGCATACTACATATATCTTACATGTGGGAATGTACACGTATGTACACATAATACATACATATACATTATTGATGTCAGCTGTACTGGCACAGACAGCTCTGCATGTAGTCTGTGGGCGTGATAGCGAGTTTGTTCCCGCTGCGTGTGCAGCTAAAACAAATTGGCAGAGAAAAGGAGAGCGAAAAAAAGTGGGAGAGCTAACCGTGCGCAGTAATCGTGGTCATGTGATAAATGTTATCGTCCTGCGATTGCGGTCAAACAACGAGGCCTCTCTCTAAACTGAAATTAGCATAATTTCCCTTTATAATTGCGAGGCTGGCAGAGCAAAGAAATTGTCGATTCTGATTTCAACGTGGGCGTGTGTGCGTGAGTCAGGTGTTCCTACTGGGTAATCTTGTATTCAAATAACTCCAAATTAGTGTAAGTGCTCACTGACATGCCACATCGTAGGCAACGCGGTGATCAGCTGTAACCCGCCCACTCATACCACCTGCAAAACACCACTCATCCTCTCCTCCGTTTGTCTCTTTAAGGTGAGCATGGGCGACGGACATAAACAGGCAATGGCGACATTAAGTGGCAACCACTTAAACCAGACTTGCATGCGTGTACATGTATATTTGAATGTGGGTGTGGTTGTGTGCCGTTAGGATGCAGCTTGCTGTTGCATGAGTGGCAGCTGCTCAGCGGATCCAATATCTCATTAAAAAGCAATTAGCGTTGTTCCCTTCTAACCAATAATCTGCTTGCACTATTGCCTCCAAATAAATCCAATTCCCATCGAACGTCCTCAATAATTTTCGAATCAATATTATAATTTTGGTAAGAATCTTACCCTATGGGAAACTTTAACCTGATAATGCATAAGTTCTTATTTAATTTCTTGTCATATTATAGATGAGAATTAACGTCACGGTAATCTTCGTTATCAATCAACTTCCATCTCTCTTCATGAAAATGGGTCTAAATCAGAAAGGAAGAACCTTAGGGGTACTTTGTACCAACCGAAAATGTATATACGATAACAGGCAAAAGGAGGCGTAGCAAACCTCACAATCTATATATATATTTCTAATCAGCATCAACAGCCGAGTCGATATAGCCATTTCTGTCTATTGTCTCGTCTGTATGAAAATCAAGATATCAGATCCTATAAAAGCTAGGACTTCGAAAAACATATGAAAATATTTCTAAATATTACGTGCAGATCAAGTTTATTTTAAATTTTGTGCGTAAGTATATTAACACGGTTTTTAATTTTTTTAATAACAACAGCTGCTTCGTACCCGGAATAGAAATTTGTCGAGAAATTATTTAAGCAGGCCTCGGGTTTGTATGCAGTTTGACTACGTAAGGACCTTAAGAATGAAAAAGCTAATAGCCGGAAATAGACATTGTCGTTTGAAAATTAAAGTGTACAGTAATAGTTTTTCAAAACTGGGCGAATAATATCTTACTTCGGGTAACCCCGACACCCGACTTTAAAGTTTATCTTACTTTTAATGCAAACTAGAAACTGACGTACCCTTTCGCCGAAAACTGAATTTCAATTCAAATCATTGCAATTCTATTTCTATGGTTTTACGGGAGCGACACTGCAAAATTTTAAAACCTACTTTATCTGCGTTCAATATTATATTCATATATTTTCACCAAATGTATTAGTATTAGACAACAAGACGGACATGGATGTTTTGACTCGACTGATATGATGAATAACTACTTCCTTTCCAACAGGCTGTCAAACTCAAGGTAAAGGTTAAATAGCTGTCTACGTCACCGATTTTGTTTAAATTTTTATTACTGTAGGACTATATTTATCATGATTTTAGGTAAAAGAATTATTTGGCGGTCGGTTCTAGATTTTTAGGCTATGGATTTTAAAACCAGTAAGAAAAGCAACAGTCGCGCAGCACGCGATAGTGGGATACCCTTCGACCTATGTATGTATGTTCCTATGTATGTACTCATATATGTACATATGCACATGCTTTAAAATTAATGCGATTGAGATGCGGGGGGGGGGGGGCTCTGTTAAAGTATTCACGCTTAGCAATAACTTTTGTTATAAAAGCGGGGGGGCGCTCGCCCGCCTCCCTTGTTAGCTGACAGAAGCACTTGGTTTTATGCTCATACTTTCTTAAATAACTTTTGTGATTATTGTCCGATCGGATTGTAATTTGGAGACTACGTAGATATTTCATTCAGCTTAGTACATGTTAAAGTCAGAAAGTTGTATCTTTTATACAGCGCTTACAAATTGAGTTCAAAAATTTATTTATTGATTTGTGGGGGCGGTGGGCGTGGCACCTAACATTTGTAATAAACTTGATCTGCGCCGAGTACATAGGAACCTTCATTCCAAATTTGGTATCTCTAGCGTTTATAATAGCTGAGATCTGTGTGTTCATCTGGTCAGACGGACATCCGGACATCAGGACATCCGGACAGACAGACAGACATAGCTCAATCGACTCGGCTAGTGATCCTGAGCAAGAATATATATACTTTGTGGGGTCTGCCACGCCTCCTTCTGCCTGTTACATACATTTGCATTTTGCACAAAGTTAGTATACCCTTTTTTGACCATTTTCAATGGTCGAAGGGTATAAAAATTCATGGTCTATTGTGTTTGTCGGAACGGAAATGTGCGTAACAGGCAGAAGGAGGCATCTCCGACCCCATAAACTATATATATTCTGAATCAGTATCAGTAGCCCAGTCGATTGAGCCATGTCTGTCTGTCCGTCTGTCTGTATGAACACCTGGGTCTCAGAAACTATAAGAGCTAGAGTCATCAAATTTCAAATCTCAAAGTTTTTTTTTTAAATTTGGACACGCCCCTTCCCGCCTCTATAATCAGTAATAACTATTTAAAAACTACAATATTAACTTAACAACCTGTGGTGAACAATAGTTTTGGTAGATGCTTTATAAAATTAAATGCAATGGATGTTGTTTGTTGCTTATGATTTATTTAGATTAAAATTATTTAGATTAAAAGGTTTTAAAAAGTTACGGAGTGGCACGTGTTGTGTGCTTGACAGTTTCCGATCGAAAGTGAAGGAACTTAACGATGATTAAAACCATATCGATAAATTAAACAGATTAATATCTATTGAAAGTAAATATTTAAATAAGTGTGAATGGCAAATTGAGAGGGTTGTCAGATCTCCATAGTACTCCCTCCTAGACTTCAAGTTGTGAAACGAACGGGGATTCTAATCGTGCGGCGTGGTCTGGGTGGCGGTTGAGATAGAGTTGACTCAATTTGATTTGGCGGTTGATCTATGTTTGTTGTAGACGATTCTGCGCCTGCTTCTGATGATGCTGCTGCCGATGATGATGGTGATGTTGATTCGTTATGTGACTCAATATACGCTGGTTTGAGCCGATCAATTGATACTGTGGTATCTCGTCCGTTGATGAGAATATTGTAGAATTTGTTATGCTTTGATTTAACTTCGTAAGGTCCATCATAAGGCGGCTGTAATGATCCGCGCACTGTATCGTTGCGTAGAAAAACATGTGTTGCGTCGATTAGTTGTTTAAATACAAATGGCTTTGAAGTATCGTGATGGGCTGTTTGTGTAGGGCGAATGTCGTTCATCATTTCAGCGAGATGTTTTACAAATTCAGTTTGCGGTAAGACATTGTTTTCCATATGAAGAAATTGTCCTGGAAGTCGTAGTGTTGATCCATAGACAAGCTGTGCTGCTGTAGTTTGTATGTCAGGTTTGAATGCTGATCGTAATCCTAGCAATATGATTGGTAATTTGCTTGGCCAGTCAATTCTGTTTTGACACATTATGGCTGTTTTAAGAGTACGATGCCAGCGCTCAATGATTCCATTAGCTTGCGGGTGATATGCAGTAGTACGTATATGATTGATGCCGAGGAACCGTGACAATTCGTTGAAAAGTCTTGATTCGAATTGTCTGCCTCTGTGGTGATACGGGAAGGTACTCCAAAGCGGGATATCCAGACGTTGATGAGAGCTGCGGCTACAGTCTCTGCTTGCATGTCTTCAATTGCAACAGCTTCCGGCCACCGTGTGTAGCGGTCAATAATGGTGAGACAGTATCTAAATTGACCAGATTGGGGTAAAGGTCCAATCAAGTCCAAATTTATGTGTTCGAAACGATGTGCTGTCAATTGATAGTGTTGAAGTGGTGAATGAACATGGCGGGTTATTTTGCATCGTTGACAAGGAATGCAATGTTTGACGAAACTGGCGATTTCCTTGTGCATTGAAGGCCATATAAAACGTTGTTTGATGATCTTCATTGTAGATCTAATGCTTCCATGAGCGATGTTGTGGAGTTTGCTGATGATTTTCTTCCTGAGTGGCTTTGGAATAAATGGTCGAGCTGTAGGAGTAGAAAAATCACATAATATTGATGTTTCTGAATGTGGTAGGTTTACAGATTTGAGTTGCAGTGTTGTGTTGTTGTCTTCCAAAAGTTGTTTAAGCTCTGGGCAATTACTTTGTGCTGAAGCTATTTGCTCGTAGTCGATAATGTTGCTTTCGATTGCTGCTATGCGAGACAATGTGTCTGCTGTCGTGTTCTCGACTCCAGCGACGTGTAAGATGATTGTTGTGAACTGACCAATGAAGTCCAATTGACGGAGTTGTCTGGGTGATGCTTGATGCGTCCGACTGCTGTATCACTAGCATCTGTGCTTAGCGAAAGTGTTGCATCTGGAGATGGGTGTACCAGGAGGGTTGCTGTTGAGAGAGAATGCTTGCACTGTTGGAAATGTTGTATGTTTTCGTCGGTCCAGTTGATTGGAGAAGAATCGTTCTTCTTATTGCCTGGAATTAACTGCAACAACGGGGCTTGATGTTCCAGTGCTTTGGGCTGGAATCGTCTGTAGAAGTTGATCATTGCCAGAAAGCGTCGAAGTTCCTTTACAACTTTGGGTAATGGAAAATCAACAATTGCTTTGACTTTGTCTGGCAAAGGTTTGATGCCATGAGAGTCGACATGATGTCCTAAAAATTTGATGGAATTTTGTCCGAAGGCACATTTGCTTGCGTTTATTGTGAGGTGGTAACGTTGAAGTAGTTCAAAAACTTGGCGAAGATGAATTTCATGTTGTTCAGCGTTACTTGATGCTACGGCGATGTCATCTAAATATACGAAAACGAAGTCGAGATCTCTGAGGGCGACGTCCATATAGCGTTGAAACGTCTGTGCTGCGTTGCACAAGCCAAATGTCATATGCGTGAATTCGTATAAGCCAAAAGGGGTAGTTATAGCCGTTTTTGGAATGTCACGTGGTTCAATTGGAATCTGGTGATATGCGCGATTGAGATCAATTTTGGAAAATATTTTCTTACCATAGAAAATATGTGTGCAATCCTGAATGTGCGGCAGAGGGTACCGATCAGGAATCGTTTGTGCATTGAGAGCTCTATAGTCGCCACATGGCCGCCATTCGCCTGTTGCTTTACGGACCATGTGTAAGGGTGATGCATATGGGCTCTTTGAAGGACGACATACTCCGATTTTTAGAAGATATCCAAACTCTGACTTTGCTGCTGTGAGTTTATCAGGAGTAAGACGACGAGGTTTTGAAAATGTGCGTGCTCCTTTGGTGTCAATACAGTGTGTTACATCAGATGCGGTTGGTTTGGGTGATGTATGATCCAATTCAGTGATAGATTAGAATTTCTCCAAAAGTTTGGAAAATTTGCATGCTGTGTTGAATGTTTTAATTGTGAATGAAGATTGAAGGCTGCAAATAACATTACGTGCTAGCAATGTTTGAGCGTCAATCAATTTTTGGCGTTTAATGTCAACAAGCAGGTTGTAGTGCTGTAAGAAATCCGATCCGATGATTGGTGTGCGGACATCTGCGATGATAAAGTTCCATGCAAATGGACGACGTAATCCTAAATCCAAGGTTTAGCGTGTTGTACCATAAGATTCGATTATACTTTCATTGGATTTTCATTGGATGATGCGATGCGTTTGTGTATAGTTGAAACTGGTATAACGGATACGTCTGCACCTGTGTCAATAAGAAAATTTTTTCCTGTTTTTGAATCCAGTAAAAAAAGTCCGTTGTATGTGGAAATGCTGTTTATTGTTATCCGATGTTTTGATGTATTTGGTAAGGCTATATCTGACTGACTATCGAAGTTGCCTTTATGATCTTCGACAGCTGGACTTAGTTTTTTGAATTGGTGTTGAATGAGCAGGGCTCCTGACAGTTTTGTGCTTTGTCGCCATACTTGGTGTGATACCAACAATTT
Source organism: Zaprionus nigranus (assembly GCA_018903425.1). Classification (NCBI taxonomy): domain Eukaryota; kingdom Metazoa; phylum Arthropoda; class Insecta; order Diptera; family Drosophilidae; genus Zaprionus; species Zaprionus nigranus. Next base: position 120,553 of record JAEIGD010000154.1, read on the forward strand.
TTGTTGTTGTTGTTGTTGGGCTGTGGAGTAATGCTGCGACTGTTGCTTTGGAATCGACTATTGCTGCGAGAGCGTCGATTATTGTTCTTTAGAATTTGTCCGAGCTTGCTGTTTATTTGCTGAAATAATTTTTCTTGAGAATCCAAACGTTTTTCTATGTTGCTGAAACGATCGTCTGTAGAATTTGGATTGTTGGTGTTGTTGCGCGATATAGCTGAAATGTTGTCACTCGATGTAAAAGTGAGTGAGTCCATGACAGCGTCTGCGGCTGTTGAAAGTTGAGATAGTGTTGTATCCGGGGCACTTTCGAGCATTCCTACAATGACGGCACGAGCTTGAGGTGGAAGGCGCTTGATCCAGTAGCGACGGACAACTGATTCGTCGTTGGTGGCATTTGTCCGTTGTAGCTGACTGAGTAAATGACTTGGGCGTCCATCACCGAGTTGTATTCCAGATGCGAGCTTTTCAAGGCGAACCATTGCCGATTCTGCGAATTGGCCTAGTATAGCCTGCTTAAGTGTGGTGTATGGATTTGTTTCCGGTTCGTTTTGGACAAGATCGTGGACTTGCTCCAAATATTTAGGATCTGCGTACGCTATGACTGCTACGTACTTCTCATGCTCTTTCCGAGAACCGATGCCTTGCAATAAAAACCAGTTTTCCAATTTGGTGAAAAAAATTTCTATGTTTGTGATTGTGTGAAGTTGTGCAAACGGCATCTGTCTAGTAATTGTGTTTAGATTTGATCCACTTGGTTCTGAATTATTTTGTGCGTCAGCAAAACTATCGTTCTCCATCATATAAGAATGTTGTGTGTGCTTCGTATGATGAAACACGTGTAAATTCTGATTGCGTCAGAAAATTATGATGAAATTATGTTGATGTGCGAATTTGATATCTTGCCTATCAATTGTATTGACTTTGAGTGTGTGCGTATTTGAGAGTCGAGGGTCACCAATTGTGGTGAACAATAGTTTTGGTAGATGCTTTATAAAATTAAATGCAATGGATGTTGTTTGTTGCTTATGATTTATTTAGATTAAAATGTAAAAGGTTTTAAAAAGTTACGGAGTGGCACGTGTTGTGTGCTTGACAGTTTCCGATCGAAAGAGAAGGAACTTAACGATGATTAAAACGATATCGATAAATTAAACAGATTAATATCTATTGAAAGTAAATATTTAAATAAGTGTGAATGGCAAATTGAGAGGGTTGCCAGATCTCCATAAACCAAAGTTGTATATCTTACATGACAAATACCTTGCCACGGGCGTTATGTGAACATTTCATTTAAATCGGACTATAAATAAGTGAGATATGATACGAATTAAACTCCCTTTGAACATACATATATACTTAAGCAGACCTAATTTACGCAAGCATACCGAAGTTCAAATCTAGCGTCAGACACACAGCATTATAAACTATTTATTTACATTGTATGGTAACAGAATTGGTTCACAATGCAGCCGAGTGGTTAGAGTGGCGGACAGCAATTTCAATACTCTGTGAGGGAGAGTGCGTGTGTTCAACTCTCGGTTGAGGCGGGTGCGAATTTTCATAATTATTTCTTATTTTATTTTATTTTCTTTACTTTTTTTAATTCTAATAAACTAAAAGAAAAGTTACAGTCAAGCGGGCTGTAATATTGCCGCTACATACTAATTAGATTATTTAATTTAATTTCATTTAATATTTATTATGCAATATGAAAGACAATCAAATTATAATAGTTATAAATACTATTAATTATTTATATATAAAGTTTACTAATTTTATTTTATTTAGCACGCATCAAAAAAACGCGAGCTAATGCATTCTTCAGTCTCTCTTTCCGTATTTTGTCTGTTATGACATTGCAAGTTCAGTAAGATTCCAATTGGATGTTGCCTATTTTGTCTTGCTCTCAATCTTTTGCAAATATGTACAATTAGTTTTGCAGTTGCTGTTGTGTACCGACGAAAGAAAACTAAGTTTTAATTACATATATTGCGTAACTAAAACTTAAAAATCGCCTACCGCCGCCGCCCCTCTTTAATGTTTTTATACCCTTCGACCATTGAAAATGGTCAAAAAAGGGTATACTAACTTTGTGCAAATGTATGTAACAGGCAGGAGGCGTGGGAGACCCCATAAAGTATATATAAGTATTCTTACTCAGGATCACAAGCCGAGTCGATTGAGCCATGTCTGTCTGTCTGTCTGTCTGTGTGAACGCACAGATCTCAGATATTATAAAAGCTGGAGTTACCAAATTTGGCAGGAAGACCCCTGTGTACTATAAGCAGATCAAGTTTATTTCAAATGTTAGGTGCGACGCCCAGCGCCCCACAAATCAATAATTTAATTTTTTGAACTCAATTTGTAAGCGCTGTATAAAAGATACAATTTCTGACTTTAACATATACTAAGCTGAAATATCTACGTAGTCTCCAAATTACAATCCGATCGGGCAATAAACACAGAAGTTATTGAAGAAAGTATGAACATAAAACCAAGTGCTTCAGTCAGCTAACAAGGGAGGCGGGCGATTTCAAAGCATGTGCATATGCATATGTTTAAGAATTTAACAAATTAAACTACACGGGAACATAGGTCGAAGGGTATCCCTCTGTCGCGTTTTGTGCGACTGTTGCTCTCGTTTTTTTTGGTAAAGCTTAAATATGTGCCCTCAGCACCGATTTTTTTAAAATTTTTTTTACAGGTAGAGCACATTTTGAAAATAATTAAATTTATATGTATTTTGTGTTTTGTTTTCTTGTAAGCAACATTTTGTGACGACATAGTGTCCCACAAAACCAATTCATTTTAAATGAAAACTGAGCAAGCAAGAAAATTTAGAAAAAGCCCACGCGATTTTATTTTTTCAAAAATTTGTTGCCTGCCGCGTTCTATTCCCCAACATAAAAAAATTCGGAAAGCATATTGAGCTATTAAACATCTTCCTCGGCGCCAGTCTGCCGATCAGCGAGTTCTAGTTACAGGCGCCGAAATTCTCACCCAATATGCATGTAATAAAATAAAACATTATTATGTCTGAATAACATTTCGTTTGAAATAAACCGCTTGCAGGACACTGTGCGCATCATTATGACGTTTTACTCATAATTAGCTAACAACAAAATTCATGCAAATTTAATTATTTTCTAAATTCAATTAAAAACCAGTAATTAAAAAAACAACACTCGTGCAGCACGCGATTGTGGGATACCCTTCGACTTATGCACTATGGGAAATTTGACCCGTTTTTCTGGCCAAAACGCATTTCCTGAAAGTTGGAGAATTTATATAATTTGAACTGCAACGCATTCACAATAGATCAGTCTTCAATGTTGCGTACCACAAATCTCAATAGGTGGCGCCACTTCGAAGAAACCAGCTGATATACGCAGCTGTTGCAATTGCACAGCACATAGTATTGATATATAGATCGTATGAAGCTCTGATTGCAATTTTCAAATTTCAAACAGTGAAAAACTCAGCAGATTTCTTAAAATTTTTGAATTGAGTTTTAATCAGTGTAATGTGTATACTGTATTTCTAAATTTCAAATGTCGAAAAAACTTGTCTTTTCCCCTTAATAGAGTAAACTTTAAGGTGCCATATTTTTGGAAAATTTTCATTTTTTAATAGAGATTGAAAGTGAGTCCAACGGAGTCCATCCATGAAATATGTTTTATAATTTGAGCATTTTATTCTTGATCAAATGCGTGTTATTAAAAAAGCCGCTTTTAACCGCTCCTCAATAGCTAGCGCAGAATCGCAGAACAGAACTTTTAAAAGATTTTGCAACCCAACTTATAACATTGGATTTTGTATATAAATGTAATATGCTTACAAAACTTCATCGAAATTGGAGCTCTATAACATATAGCTGTCATAGGAATTATCGTCCGAAATGCGGGTTTTTGTATGACAACCTGAATTGTTCATTGAAATAGCTACATTTTTCAATGCCAATTAAAGTCATATAATAACCTAAGTCTTCATTTCATTAAAATCGGATAACTATATCCCATAGCATTCATAGGAACAATCAGTTCATTCAATATCAAAATTAACGATGTTCATTAAAATGCCGTTTATGTGCAGGGAATTGTGTTATTTTAGCTGTAAAGAATATATAAACAATGTAATACCATTCTGCACCATTATATATGACTAGTATAGGAATAATCAGAAAAGATTAAAGCCAAAACCTGCAAGGGTATAAAACCTTTGGTTTGCCAAAGAATGACTTTCATTCTTGGTGTTTTTTCAACATTGAGTTGACTTTAACAACAAAATGCCCACCATTGTTTTTAGTAAAATTGATAGTAGTTATTTTAATCCAATGCCAAAAACCGGAGTTGAATATCTCACTCCGTTCTTGAGTTATTAATTTTGGCCAGAAAACCGGGTCAAATTTCCCATAGTGGCATGTACGTGTATGTACATACACATATATACAATTCGATTTGCAGTTGCTGTTGTAACCAACGAAAGAATACTAAGTTCTAATTACATACATATATTGCGTTACAAAAACTTAAAAATAGCCTACCGGATTGGGATTTGCAAGGTAAAAAACCATATATAAACATAAATGGCATGAGCTGATCATGACCCCCATTATATTTCCGGGCTTCATAATTTGATGTTACAATAAACGTAAATTTTAGGTTTATACGTATGTAACACGAACTCACAAAACGTCGTTCTACCATAACAAATTTGCTTGTTGTTAAGGGATTTAAGGAAAATCTTTAAACTGACAGCATTTATAGTTACTTGAGAATAAAAGAGTATTATTTCAATAAAACATTCGACTCAGTAAACCATTTCCTTCTTGCACATTAACTAATACTTTTTGATTGCGCAAAACTCACTTTAAAAACAATCTTCCCGACTCCCTTGAGGCCACATCTGCAGTGCCTTAGTCATTCAGTCTTGTCAATGAGACATAAGCTGAGATGTAAATGAACGACTTTCTTCGTATTCTAGTAGACTTCTTTTACTTTATTTACCCCGCCAAGCGTAGAACCATGGTTGGTGTACTATTTATCAATTATCTTATCCAAGGGGACATAGACTGTGATGGCGTGGTTATTCGGTTACACTTGCCCTCGACTTTGTTCCACCTTTTTCAAATTTTAGGTCGAACTTTGTACTGAACAAGCGCCTTGCAATTCGGACTAGAGATGGGCGCGGGCCGGTCCGGGCCCCGGGCGAGTCTGGTTCGGGCCGGGCCGGGCCCCTTTAAAAAAGATCCGGGCCGGGCCTCAAAAATTCGAATCTGGTTCGGGCCGGGCCGGGCACGTGCCCAAGACTGGGCCGGGCGGGCCCCCTTTAAAAAGTTCCGGGCCGGTCCGTGCCTTCGGTCGATAGTCTGTTATCCTCGCGTAACAAGCAATCGGCTGGGTATTGCATGGACCACGTGATTAAAATATGCATTGTGTGAACCTCCAAAAAAATTATTTTTTTTTGGTCTGACCCTACTGCCTGACCCTACCGCCGATTTTTTGCTATCGAAAAATATGGATCGAAGGATTTGCATAAAAAAAAATAAAACAAAGTGCTCCGAAACACTTTTGTGGTGGCATACGGTGAAACTGTTCTGAGTAAAAATATTTTTTGCTAGTGGTACAAACTCTTCCAAGATGGCCGAGAAGATGCCAATGACGAGCCTCGCTCTGGACGCCCAACGTCAACACAAGACTGGTGAAAACTGTTTTGGAAAATCGTCGAATCACTATTAGAGAAGTTGCTGTGGATGTCGGTATAACGCTTGGCTCATGCTATGAAATTTGTTCTACCGTTTTGAGCATTAGACGTGTGTCAGCGAAGTGTTTTCCAAAATTGCTAAATTTTGACCAAAAGAACCGTCGCATGAGCATCGCTCAAGAGCTGTTGAATGACGTCAACGATGATCCCGATTTACTCAAAAGGGTCATAACTGGTGACGAATCATGGGTATGGTTTTGATATCAAAACCAAAGCTCAATTGTCCTAATGGAAGAGCCCATGTGAGCCAAGACCGAAACGAGAGCAACAGTCGCGCAAAACGCGACAGTGGGATTCCCTTCGACCTATGTTCCCGTGTAGTTTAATTTGTTAAATTCATACACATACATTTGCATAGGCACATGCTTGAAAATTATTCTCGATGAATGGCGCTCGCGCTTCGCGCTCGCCTGCCTCCCTTGTTAGTATACACAAGCACTTAGTTTTATGCTCATACTTTCTTGAATAACTTTTGTAATTATTGTCCGATCGGATTGTAATTTGGAGACTACGTAGATATTTCATTCAGCTTAGTATTTGTAAATGTAGTATATGTTTGTGGGGGCGGAGGGCGTGGCACCTAACATTTGAAATAAACTTGATCTGCTTGTAGTACACAGGAGTCTTCCTGCCAAATTTGGTAAGTCTAGCTTTTATAATAACTGAGATCTGTGCGTTCATCAACAGACAGACAGACAGACAGACATGGCTCAATCGACTCGGCTTGTGATCCTGAGCAAGAATATATATACTTTATGGGGTCTACGACGCCTCCTTATGCCTGTTACATACATTTGCACAAAGTTAGTATACCCTTTTTGACCATTTTCAATGGTCGAAGGGTATAAAAAGCAAAAATTGGCGAGCACGTAAAATACTTATAACCTTTACGCCTCTCACAACCAAACAAAAAATTCTATACACTTGAAACTTGGTACAGATATTCGGGAAGAGTGTACCAACATAACAAAACGGGGGGGGCTGTGTTGTGTTAGTACCCTGGGTGGTTTTAGTCAATGGTTTGGGATGATGGATGTATTTTTTCGTTAGTGTGTCGGTTGTTTTTGGTTATGACAAAATAGAGTGGGGGGTGGGGTGGAAATGGGGGTGTCCCAAATTGGTATAGCGTTTAAGTGAGATGGTGTGGTGGGAGAGATGGTGTGATGGCGATATACTTTGTGGGGTTAGCTCCTTGCCTGTTGCTACATTTGCTTTGCACAAAGTTAGTATACCCTTTTTGACCATTTTCAATGGTCGAAGGGTATAAAAAATCGAAATTCAGTTACATATATGTACGTAACCCGCGAAAATTCTAAATTCGTGATACACCTCGTAATTTTTCGGCTAGCACAATTTAATAATACCCTTCTACCTTATGGGTATATGGTATAAATAATAACACTTTGGACAGAATAAACAAAAATGCATTCATTCACATTGAAGATTGGGTTTATTTATATACCATTGAATTGTAAAATGATTTGCATTAAGATTAAAATATATACTCGATTCCTATGTGCCTTTTTCCTAAGTCTTATTCTTTTAATGCAATAAAACCTGTTTTATAGACACTGCTTGGTCGTTTGACAGTTCGACTGTAGTTGCCCTGTGGTACAATTTCCACACACGGCTCGACGTACTACTCTGACATTGTAAAATCCAACAAAATGCCTACCAACGACATGTGGCATCTATGCATGGCGTGCATTGACATCCATTCGGATTCTTATAGTGTTGCTTCAAGTATGTGGACATTACATTTTTAAAAGGGGGCGGATGGTCGAACAAAAGCATTGTAAAAGGTGAAAAATTCTCAAATTGGGGGTACAAAAAACATAGAGGTATTTTTTTTTGCGACAAAACACACAACCAAATAAAAAATGCTATACACTTGAAATTTGGTACAGATGTTCAGGAAGAGTGTACCAACATAACAGAACAAAAAAATACAAACGCTACAGTCAGGAGCTGACATGGATTATCATAGTATACCGTAGGCAATAGGTAGTATAGGTACATATGCATTTCTAGCGCGTACCAAATTTCATTACATGTGCTTCTTCTTGATTTTTTTGGCACGAACTTAGAATGCATATTGCGTATTGTCTAATGTCTCACCATTTTCGACGAGTGCGACAGATGTTCAGTGGCTGAGTAGACTATGTCCCGGACTCTAAGGCCAATGATGTTGAGCGTGTCGAGGTTCGGTTGCTGCCACGATCAACATGTGAAATTCATAAATTCATTTCATAATTTTTTTTAAATAAATTAAAAGCTTTAAAACATTAAAGAGGGACGGCGGCAGTAGGCGATTTTTAAGTTTTAGTTACGCAATATACATATGTATGTAATTAGAACTTAGTTTTCTTTCGTCGGTACACAACATCAACTGCAAAACTGATTGTACATATTTATGTATATACAATCGTGCAATAATGTGTGTTGAAGTGGGACGCCAATACATACATGTGGATATGCAGACATGTATGTATGGGCGTCCCACTCGCACATTCATAACTTTACAAGGGCTTATGATTTGATTGCTATTATAATTTGATTGTCTTTCATATGAAAACAAAGTAATGCAAATTTTTTTTTATTTTTATTGAAATTTAATTGAATAATTTTATTTGTTTGACTGTAACTTTTCTTTTAGTTTATTAGAATAAAAAAAAACAAAATAAAATTCTTATTTTGATAATTTAAATTCACACTCGCCTTAACCGGGGAGTTGAACACACGCACTCTCACTCAGCCGTCCGCCACTCTAACCACTCGGCCATTGCCTCACTCCTTTGCCCGGCCAAGCTGTATTGTCAACCAATTCTGTTACAATACAATGCAAATAAAAAGTTTAATAAAATGCTGGGGTGTGTCAGGTATGCGTAAATTAGGTATGCTTAAGTATATGTGTTCAAAGTGAGTTTAATTCGTATCATATCTCACTTATTTATAGTCCGATTTAAATGAAATTTTCACATAACGCCCGTGGCAAGGTATTTGTCATATAAGATATACAACTTTGGTTGTTGATCTAATATTGTAGTTTTTAAATAGTTATTACTGATTTACAGAGGCGGGAAGGGGCGTGTCCAAATTTTAAAAAAATTTTAAGACACTGCAATATATACGTATGTTGTCACAAAATTTGATGACTTTAGCTCTTATAGTTTCTGAGATCCAGGTGTTCATACAGACAGACAAACGGACAGACGGTCAGACGGACAGACAGACATGGCTCAATCGACTCGGCTACTGATACTGATTCAGAATATATATAGTTTATGGGGTCGGAGATGCCTCCTTCTGCCTGTTACGCACATTTCCGTTCCGACAAACACAATAGTCCATGAATTTTTTTAAAATCCATGGCCTAAAAATCAAATTTCGATTATACGTAACCCGCGAAAATTCAAAATTCGCGATAGTTTTTGAACACACCTCGTATATAGAGCCTCGAACACAAAGATATAGCAAATGCTCAAGGACACGAAGACAGACTCGCACACACACACACATATGTATCTAGTTCGGGCCCCTTTAAATAAGTTCCGGGCCGGGTCGGGCCTCAAAAATTCGAGTCTGATTCGGGCCGGGCCGGGCCGGGCCTCAAAAACAGGCCCGCGCCCATGTCTAGTTGAAACAGTCGAACTTTACGAGTCCCTTTAACTTACATTTGATTATTCCTGAGAACTTGCAGGTGACCGAAACCAGCTTGCTTTAAATAACATTTTTCCAACTTTAATAAGGGAATCGAGTCGACATGTAGTTAATTATGATATAAATTTAATCTATAAAATAAATATAGGTCTCTTATAACATAATAATATTTTAATAAGATACGCAAAATATGACGGAAATAACTGGTATGTAGTTCGTAAATCAAGGTCTTCTTGCACATAGTTGTAAATAGATTCAATAATAACCTGAATATCAGTTCAATAATATCGTCGATATTAAAGATCCACGTTAACAAGGGCTTGGTAAATGAATGTTGAGAGATCATTTTTTTTAATTATTCTAAACTCTCTAAGGTATTATTAATTTTGAATAGATTCAATAATAATCCTTAATTTGCTGGGTTACCAAATTAAAAGTATTCTCAAGTCCTAATCAGGACTTACCTAGTTCGAAAATCAAACTTATACTAATTATCAGAAACTGTCAATAACCGTTATGGGTATAGAAAATATCCCAATGAAGGGATCATCCTAAAAATTTTTCAAGGATGCCAACAATCTTATAAAAATCGCATTATATCAATACTATAAAAAACATATATTTTGCAACTGTTATTAAAAAGTCTGTAATAACCGTTATTTGTAATTTTTAAAATAAAAGTTGCAAAATAATCATTATTTTTATTAATTTTTATTATAAAAGTTATTACTAACTTTATTTTACAATTAAAAATCACAAATAACAGTTATCAGAAACTTTTAAAAATATTACTCAGAAATAAAAGTCAGTGAAAGACTTTCAAAATATTTACGTCTTCTGAAAAAATAAAAGTCTTTCATAAAAGTCTTTTCTATTTAAGAATACCGCATACCGCATACCATGGAAGATAGAAGCAACAAATATAAATGTTCCACACTTGTTTATTGATTTTAATGCACAATATTATTTTAAACATATCGGTAGACAGGTGTGGTCCTAAATCCGACAGAACCAATTTAAATTCAAAGAAACTTTTATTATTTTAATCTGATAGTTTATTTTAAAATATTTTTGATTTAAAACTCTATGAGTTTTGAAAGTCCTTTATAACTGTTATTGGAGAGTTAACAAAATCGTTTTTAAATAATCATTTAATTAAACTTTTATATTAGAATCAAAAATAATCATTATTCAAAGTTTTTTTATGATAAAAATCAAAAAATAATCGTTAAAAATAATTTGTATGAATAAAACTTATAACCCTTACGGTCCCTGCTAAATATAAATATTTAAGTTCAAAATAGATTCAATAGTAATAATAATATGTTCCCGTGCTGGCCTCGCCCACAACTGTTGACTTCCTGTGCAAACTTGGAATAGTTTGCACGTTTTTATTGAACTTCCAACAAAGGCATAAACCACCAACCCCACTCCCGCCCAAAAATCTCCCTTGGTTAACCTGGAACCTGTGCCACCCGCTTCACCCGTAACTTAGCCGTGACAACAATAACATGTCGACAGCATATAAACGTATAAAGTGTTTAACTAATGGACTGAAGCATCAAATATAATGCGTTCGTTATGCTCATGACATTGATTATAGATAGCAAATTCGGGGGATTCTCTCTTAATCTCTGTGTTCCTGCTATACTCGTAGCATGAAGATTTGTCGCTTCGTTTAGAATACTCCTTTATGGGGCTGTGACATTGATCTGCAGTCGCAATTAAAATCCAATTTATCAAATTTCACAAGCCAAACCGTGACTTTTGAACTTGAGCGCAACAAGTAGGATCAACTTCTTGGCAACCAGCTGCAATTTGTTGTTACTGTTACAGCATAAGTTTTGGCAGAGCACAAAAGTCGCGCCGCACATAGAAATTGAGTTGCTCTCCCCTTGCCCACCATTGAGTCATTGTTGTTGCTGGTGTTGGTGGTGGCCACAAAATGGTTACCGCGCAGCAACACTTAAGTTTAAGTGACTCCTCGAGACTTTTTAAGGGGCCGCACACAATAAAGCCAACGACAGTGGCTCTGACTGTGGCAACTGTAGCTGAAGCTGACGCAGCGACTGCGACTGCGGCAGAGTCGACAAAATGCGTGACCGGAAAGTGTTTTACGTTTCCGGCTGACGCAGTCGAGCCGAGCGAGAGGGTCGCGACAACGTTGTGGCATCAAAAGCCGGAAATTTGACGCGTAGACAATAACAAAAGCAACATCGTGCACGTGCATGTGCCACAGCAGAAGTCCTCCGCAGTGAGTGGCAAAATTTAAATACGACAAAATGATACTTTAATATCTTTTCCCTGAGCTATTTGTAAAACCAAAACCATGTAAATCAGTCTTTGGACTATTGGTTTATTTATAAAATAATCTATCGGATTATTAAATCGATAAATAAAGGGAAATAACCAGAAAGGAAGCCTGAAGATTTTATATCCTTGCAGATTCTTATCTCCCCCATCCGTCCTATACTATTAAATAGGTATCATATATTGGGGCAGATTGAATGATATTTTATTTATTCATTTTCAGCTATAACACGTCAAGTACTGTCCAACTATTATTGGCACTGATAAGTAAAGTTACTTTAAAAAACAATACTGGCCTTCATATGAAAATCATTATTTCGGACGTAGTTCCTCTTCAATGGTATAATTAAATAGATGGGAATAAGTAGACTCAAATATCAATATTTCTGTACATACATGCAAACAAATATTTCCATTGTTCAACATGATCATCAATATATTCATAAAGATATAAATTTATTTTTGTACCATTAAATCTTCATAATATTATTAAAAAAGTTCTATATATTATAGTGTATTTTTATAAATTATTTGTTTACTCATAAATATATCAATATACATCTTATTAAATATTTATATTACAACCGAGAACAACTATTATATCTAAATACCTTTAAAAGTACATTCATTTAAATTAATATGTACAATACCAATCTATTTAGATTTTCCAAGTGGCTATTAAAGATTCCTACATCAAATCAATCTGAACCGTGGAAGTATCACGATTTGAATCCGGATCGAGGCAGCCAGTCAACTGCAGAGAAGAGTAAAGAATTTAGTTTGTAAGGGCAAAAATTTGCCACGTTTCCGTAGCACTCGACTCGGAATTGCTTTCTGACCACAGCGCCTGCCTTATCCCCAACCGGAGCCGTGACCAATGGCAGCAAATGTCACGTTTCCACTATAAAATGTGTTAAAATGTTAATACGGCCTGAACACACAGCGAAAGCGACTATAACAGCAACAACATCTGGTGAAACCGCAATAGCCAAAAGAAACAAACCAAAACAAAACCAGTAAGAAAACCAACAGTCGCGCAGCACGCGACAGTGGGATACCCTTCGACCTATGTATGTATGTTCCTATGTATGTACACATACATATACATATGCACATGCTTTAAAATTAATCCCGACAGATGGCGCTCTTGCTTCGTGCTCGCCCGCCCGCCTTGTTAGCCAACAGAAGCACTTGGTTTTATTTTCATACTTTCTTAAATAACTTTTGTAATTATTGTCCGATCGGATTGTAATTTGGAGACTACGTAGATATTTCATTCAGCTTAGTATACGTTAAAGTCAGAAAGTTCTATCTTTTATACAGCGCTTACAAATTGAGTTCAAAAATTAATTTATTGATTTGCGAGGGAGGTGGGCGTGGCACCTAACATTTGAAATAAACTTGATCTGCGCCGAGTACATAGGAACCTTCATCTGGTCATCCGGACATATACTAATATATATACTTTATGGGGTCTGCCACGGCTTTTTCTGCCTATTACATACATTTGCACAAAGTTAGTATATCCTTTTTGACCCTTTTCAATGGTCGAAGGGTATCAAAACGCAAAACAGGTCAACTACTCGTACTGTGCGCTTTTTCCACTTTTCTCTTCCACCCTCCCCCGTGCAGCATATGAAAATTTCAAGCAAGAGAAATGTACTTTTAGTTATATTGATTTAAGACTAACTCAGAGGGGGAAGCGGCATATCCATAAGGTAAGGTAAGTAAGAAAGAGCGACGGATAAAAGAAAATTAATTGCTTTAGCGTAAGCAACCACCAAGAAGCAGCTATGCCTCGAAGAAAGCGACAGTAGACAAAGGAAAGAAACCAGAATTCAGACCAGAAAGAAAGGCTTCTTCGGCATAGTGATTGTTCATATGAAAACTATAGGATTTACTCGTAGATGTCCGAATTTAATGAAAAGTGTACGTTGATTACTTTCTAACTTCGATTGGCCCTAAAGTTATGTTATTTCAAAAAATAATACAAGTCTTCATGCTAAATCCATAATTTCGGCGGATTTATCTTATGGAAGCCATATGTAATAGTTGTCTGATTTAACCGCGTGCCAAGTTTCATAAAGAACCTTTAAAACTGATAGACTAGTTTGCGGTGCAAGAGACATACAAACGGACAGGCAGATATGACAAGATTGACTCCACTGTAGATGCTGACCAGATACTTTAAAGGGTTGCCTCCTAAGGTGAGTTTTAAAGTTCTGGCCAAAAGGAATAAACCCTCTGCAAAGGTATAAAAAGGCACCACGAAGAAAGTGAAATGCTGCAGGGGCTGGCTGCCTGACTGGCTGTCAGTTGAATTGGCGCTCAATTGTGCGGAACAAAATATTTCCATTGGGTGATTTACGCGAGACGCGTAAAAGGCGGCGCAAATTGGTGAATGTGGAGATAAAAGAGGAACAAGAGAAGACGGAGAGATATACCATCTCCCTTTGCATGTCTTCCAGTATCGTCGCGAATGTTAAGGAGCTTGGCCAGGATAAGAAATTGTATAGCACTAAGAATATGATTAAAGCAATCGCAGTGATCTTAAATACCAAAAAACAACTTGGGTGCATTATTGAGAATGCGCAGTTCCTATATTATTTATTTATGGGTTCGTTATCAACTTTGATAGCTTAAATCGTTGCAGATTTTACATTTTTTAAAAGTTAAAAAATAAGTAGTTAGAAATTTAATGGAATACATACACAATTGTTTGATTTTGATTAAATGTAAAAAATAATCGTATTTTATGGAATATCTTTGATTGGTACTAAATTGCAATGAATTTAATAGAAGTTACTCCTCCAAATTATATCAAATCCAAAAAGAAGATTTACCTATTCCTTTGCGGGTTCGTATCTTCTCCGATCGTTCCTTTTCAATCGTTATGTATAATAGTGCAGAATTAAATAATAATAGGTCAATTACGGCAGTCTAATTTTGATTCGCACTGTTAAGTTTAGAAATTTCGAAAAACCATTCAGATCTTCATAAAAAAGCTCTCATTTCGCCTAATTCTTTTTTGGCGTATACGTTGTAATGGACACATTTTGTACGCATATTATGTTTGTATACATAACGAGAACAGCAGTAGAGCGCAGTCGACAGTGGGATATCCTTCGACCTATGTTTAAACGTAAAGATGACTTAATTTTACGATACCCTCTACTCTTTAATAAACATTACATTAAGCTAAGCACATCTGTATCAGTCAACTTGATCTGTGTATGGTATAATTCAGTAATTCAGCCTTAATGCTGAATTTCCCCTATTTTATAATAGCTAAGATCGGTGCGTTCATCCAGACAGACAGATGGACATGGCTCTATCGACTCGGCTAGTAATTCTGAGCACAAATATATATTATTTTTGGGAACTGCCACGCCTCCTTCTGCCTATTACATATATTTACACAATGTATACCCTTTTTTACCATTTTCAATGGTCGAAGGGTATAAATAGACAGATTTAATAAATTTGGTTGTAATATCTTGAAAGATGACAAAAATCGGCCGATAGGTTATATGGCAGCCATACGATATATTGTTCCGATCCGTCTCGTTGCTGCTTATTTACAGCCAGCAAAAATTTTTGAGAGAATTAGAGATTAGTTTGCGTTGCAACAGACAGGACGGATGTGGTTAGTTTGACTCTCATATTGTAGTTGAGTCAGTATACGATATACATACTTTATATTGACGGAAATGTCTCCTAAGGAGCGTTTGTAGCTTCTGCCCAAAGTTAATATAAAAACACCAGAACAAAAATCTACCTTCTTTTTTACTTTTAACTCCGCCGATTGTTCATGTACTAGTTGTGTAAATAATAGAACACAATTTATTAAAATGCGATTTAAAAACTCTTTATTTCAAATCACATCGTTTATTGTTATTATTATTATGTAAACGTTGTTTTTCATTGCGAATTCTAACCGAAATATTGACAAATTTATAATTTTAATATTTTTATATATATTTGCAACCATTTCTTCCTATGATAAAAGAAATAGTTATTTGAGTTAAATAAGAAGCGAGTACATCAGTTATGGTATAACTTTGATTGAAATTGAAAAACACTAATAGAGTCAATAGAAAACCCGTCATTTCGGCTGATTTCTATCATGGCAGATAAATGTTATATTACTCTTATTACGAGTATACCCTTCGACCATTGAAAATGGTCAAAATATAGTATATATATAGTATAGCGCCATATATGTATATAGTATATATATAGTGGGTATACTAACTTTGTGCAAATGTATGTAACAGGTAAAAGGAGGCGTGGGAGACCACATAAAGTATATATATTCATGCTCAGGATCACTAGCCGAATCAATTGAGCCTTGTCTGTCTGTCTGTCCGGATGTCCGGACGACCAGATCAAGTTTATTTCAAATGTTGGGTGCCACACTCAATTTATAAGCGCTGTATAAAAGATACATCTATCTGACTTTAACGTATACTAAGCTGAATGAAATATCTACCTATTCAATCCGATCGGACAATAAACACAGAAGTTATTTTATTTTAGAGATTTGCCTATTTATCAAGGCCGGACGAACAGACAAACACGGTCAGTTCGACTCCCATGTTGATGCTGTTTCAGAATATATACGAGTATTATATGAACATATATGTATGTAACTTTATAGGGTCAGGTATAACTCCTAAGGTGCTTCCCAAAATATGTGGCCATAATGAATTTAACCTGTTCATTGAATTGCAATATTTTTTTACTTTCTCTTATTATTAATGCAAAGGTACCGCTCAGTTACTGAGCCGATAACATGTTGAAAGATTACTTGAGTAAATTCTTGAAAATTGATGATGAAAGCAAAAAAGCTTATCTATAGTGAATCAGTCACCTTTTAGGGCATTTTACCGGTCTTAGATAACCTTAGCATAATCTTCTTTATGTCAAGTCAACTTCTGATGGTATTAAACATGCTAACAGGCTAACGGTCAAAAAAGCAAACAAGAAAGCCAGACTTTTGTTAAGTGCTTAATAGTGCTGCTATTAAGATAAGTTCTTCATTTTACATTTTCTATATAAGGCGCTTCATGGTTGTTCCAAAGGATCAAGGAGCTTTACGCTATTTGAATAAGTTTTCAGTTAGTCAAAGAGTGGCGGGAACAGGATGGAAGCAGAAGGAAACTGCATGCAGAGCCTAATATCAGGCATTAAACTATAAGCAAATTAGGGAATGAGGAAAGGGCGTAATTGCGCTATAATAGGCACCTACATAGCGGGGGATCCCCCTTAGAGTATGTTGACCCAACTTAATTTTAATTAATTTAACGGTACGAGCGGAAGAAGGAAAAAAGTCCCCGATATTACGTAGCTACAGTTTAAGAATTCATTGGTCTAAGTACTTCTTACGTAGGTGTTCGTGATTGGGCTTGTGTGTGTGCTCGTGTGTGTGTGTGTATGTACAATAGGAGCAATGCGTGCCTCCTCTGCCAACTACAACAAGGTACATACTTATAATGAAAGGTAAACGACTTTGGTTGCCCGAAAAAATATGCTACAATAATTTACACATGGAAACACTGAGAATAGGCGAGTTAGCATAGAGGTATTAACCTTAATATACCATGTAGATAAAAGATAAAATATATATATGTATGCATGAATTATATTAAATATCGAAAGCAAAAAATTTTTATGAAAAATTACTGTAGAAATGAACAGATAACTAGAAGCGACAGGCAAATAATTCGTAATTCGTAATAATTGAAAACTGATAGAGCCCTAGATATATGTATATAAATTTTACTAGATATATAAATAAATTTTAATAAAATCGGTTATGCAGGCATCTTTTACACTCGTACCTAAAGGTGATTTTTATAATCGAATGATGTCCTTGACTGAGCCAAACACACGGAAAACGGGTATATTTTTATCTACATTTTCGGCCCTTCTACTAACTTTTAATACCCTGCAATTGTCGCACAGTGTTATTAGTCCAAAATGATCAATCATACTTTCTTAAATAACTTTTGTAATTATTGTCCGATCGGATTGTAATTTGGAGACTACGTAGATATTTCATTCAGCTTAGTATACGTTAAAGTCAGAAAGTTCTATCTTTTATACAGCGCTTACAAATTGAGTTCAAAAAATTAATTTATTGATTTGCGAGGGAGGTGGGCGTGGCACCTAACATTTGAAATAAACTTGATCTGCGCCGAGTACATAGGAACCTTCATCTGGTCATCCGGACATATACTAATATATATACTTTATGGGGTCTGCCACGGCCTTTTTCTGCCTATTACATACATTTGCACAAAGTTAGTATATCCTTTTTTGACCCTTTTCAATGGTCGAAGGGTATCAAAAACGCAAAACAGGTCAACTACTCGTACTGTTCGCTTTTCCACTTTTCTCTTCCACCCTCCCCCTTGCAGCATATGCAAATTTCAAGCAAGAGAAATGTACTTTTAGTTATATTGAGTTAAGACTAACTCAGATGGGGGAAGCGGCTTATCCATAAGGTAAGGTAAGTAAGAAAGAGCGACGGATAAAAGAAAATTAATTGCTTTAGCGTAAGCAACCACCAAGAAGCAGCTATGCCTCGAAGAAAGCGACAGTAGACAAAGGAAAGAAACCAGAATTCAGACCAGAAAGAAAGGCTTCTTCGGCATAGTGATTGTTCATATGAAAACTATAGGATTTACTCGTAGATGTCCGAATTTAATGAAAAGTGTACGTTGATTACTTTCTAACTTCGATTGGCCCTAAAGTTATGTTATTTCAAAAATAATACAAGTCTTCATGCTAAATCCATAATTTCGGCGGATTTATCTTATGGAAGCCATATGTAATAGTTGTCTGATTTAACCGCGTGCCAAGTTTCATCAAGAACCTTTAAAACTGATAGACTAGTTTGCGGTGCAAGAGACAGACCAACGGACAGGCAGATATGACAAGTCTGGCTCCACTGTAGATGCTGACCAGATACTTTAATGGGTTGTCTCCTAAGGTGAATTTCAAAGTTCTGGCCAAAATGAACAAACCCTCTGCAAAGGTATAAAAAAGGCACCACGAAGAAAGTAAAATGCTGCTGGGACTGCCTGCCTGACTGGCTGCCAGTTGAATTGGCGCTCAATTGTGCGGAACAAAATATTTCCATCGGGTGATTTACGCGAGACGCGTAAAAAAGCGGCGTAAGTTTGTGAATGTTGAGATAAAAGAGTAACAAGAGAAGGCGGAGACGTATACCATCTCCCATTGCATGTCTTCCAGTATCGTCGCGAATGTTAAGGAGCTTGGCCAGGATAAGAAATTGTATAGCACTAAGAATATGATTAAAGCAATCGCAGTGATCTTAAATACCAAAAACAACTTGGGTGCATTATTGAGAATGCGCAGTTCCTATATTATTTATTTATGGGTTCGTTATCAACTTTGATAGCTTAAATCGTTGCAGATTTTACATTTTTTAAAAGTTAAAAAATAAGTAGTTAGAAATTTAATGGAATACATACACAATTGTTTGATTTTGATTAAATGTAAAAAAATAATCGTATTTTATGGAATATCTTTGATTGGTACTAAATTGCAATGAATTTAATAGAAGTTACTCCTCCAAATTATATCAAATCCAAAAAGAAGATTTACCTATTCCTTTGCGGGTTCGTATCTTCTCCGATCGTTCCTTTTCAATCGTTATGTATAATAGTGCAGAATTAAATAATAATAGGTCAATTACGGCAGTCTAATTTTGATTCGCACTGTTAAGTTTAGAAATTTCGAAAAACCATTCAGATCTTCATAAAAAAGCTCTCATTTCGCCTAATTCTTTTTGGCGTATACGTTGTAATGG
This sequence comes from Zaprionus nigranus, assembly GCA_018903425.1. Taxonomy (NCBI): domain Eukaryota; kingdom Metazoa; phylum Arthropoda; class Insecta; order Diptera; family Drosophilidae; genus Zaprionus; species Zaprionus nigranus. Next base: position 140,126 of record JAEIGD010000154.1, read on the forward strand.
ACACATTTTGTACGCATATTATGTTTGTATACATAACGAGAACAGCAGTAGAGCGCAGTCGACAGTGGGATATCCTTCGACCTATGTTTAAACGTAAAGATGACTTAATTTTACGATACCCTCTACTCTTTAATAAACATTACATTATTAGCACATCTGTATCAGTCAACTTGATCTGTGTATGGTATAATTCAGTAATTCAGCCTTAATGCTGAATTTCCCCTATTTTATAATAGCTGAGATCGGTGCGTTCATCCAGACAGACAGATGGACATGGCTCTATCGACTCGGCTAGTAATTCTGAGCACAAATATATATTATTTTTTGGGAACTGCCACGCCTCCTTCTGCCTATTACATATATTTACACAATGTATACCCTTTTTTACCATTTTCAATGGTCGAAGGGTATAAATAGACAGATTTAATAAATTTGGTTGTAATATCTTGAAAGATGACAAAAATCGGCCGATAGGTTATATGGCAGCCATACGATATATTGTTCCGATCCGTCTCGTTGCTGCTTATTTACAGCCAGCAAAAATTTTTGAGAGAATTAGAGATTAGTTTGCGTTGCAACAGACAGACGGACGGATGTGGTTAGTTTGACTCTCATATTGTAGTTGAGTCAGTATACGATATACATACTTTATATTGACGGAAATGTCTCCTAAGGAGCGTTTGTAGCTTCTGCCCAAAGTTAATATAAAAACACCAGAACAAAAATCTACCTTCTTTTTTTACTTTTAACTCCGCCGATTGTTCATGTACTAGTTGTGTAAATAATAGAACACAATTTATTAAAATGCGATTTAAAAACTCTTTATTTCAAATCACATCGTTTATTGTTATTATTATTATGTAAACGTTGTTTTTCATTGCGAATTCTAACCGAAATATTGACAAATTTATAATTTTAATATTTTTATATATATTTGCAACCATTTCTTCCTATGCTAAAAAGAAATAGTTATTTGAGTTAAATAAGAAGCGAGTACATCGGTTATGGTATAACTTTGATTGAAATTGAAAAACACTAATAGAGTCAATAGAAAACCCGTCATTTCGGCTGATTTCTATCATGGCAGATAAATGTTATATTACTCTTATTACGAGTATACCCTTCGACCATTGAAAATGGTCAAAATATAGTATATATATAGTATAGCGCCATATATGTATATAGTATATATATAGTGGGTATACTAACTTTGTGCAAATGTATGTAACAGGTAAAAGGAGGCGTGGGAGACCACATAAAGTATATATATTCATGCTCAGGATCACTAGCCGAATCAATTGAGCCTTGTCTGTCTGTCTGTCCGGATGTCCGGACGACCAGATCAAGTTTATTTCAAATGTTGGGTGCCACACTCAATTTATAAGCGCTGTATAAAAGATACATCTATCTGACTTTAACGTATACTAAGCTGAATGAAATATCTACCTATTCAATCCGATCGGACAATAAACACAGAAGTTATTTTATTTTTAGAGATTTGCCTATTTATCAAGGCCGGACGAACAGACAAACACGGTCAGTTCGACTCCCATGTTGATGCTGTTTCAGAATATATACGAGTATTATATGAACATATATGTATGTAACTTTATAGGGTCAGGTATAACTCCTAAGGTGCTTCCCAAAATATGTGGCCATAATGAATTTAACCTGTTCATTGAATTGCAATATTTTTTTACTTTCTCTTATTATTAATGCAAAGGTACCGCTCAGTTACTGAGCCGATAACATGTTGAAAGATTACTTGAGTAAATTCTTGAAAATTGATGATGAAAGCAAAAAAGCTTATCTATAGTGAATCAGTCACCTTTTAGGGCATTTTACCGGTCTTAGATAACCTTAGCATAATCTTCTTTATGTCAAGTCAACTTCTGATGGTATTAAACATGCTAACAGGCTAACGGTCAAAAAAGCAAACAAGAAAGCCAGACTTTTGTTAAGTGCTTAATAGTGCTGCTATTAAGATAAGTTCTTCATTTTACATTTTCTATATAAGGCGCTTCATGGTTGTTCCAAAGGATCAAGGGAGCTTTTACGCTATTTGAATAAGTTTTCAGTTAGTCAAAGAGTGGCGGGAACAGGATGGAAGCAGAAGGAAACTGCATGCAGAGCCTAATATCAGGCATTAAACTATAAGCAAATTAGGGAATGAGGAAAGGGCGTAATTGCGCTATAATAGGCACCTACATAGCGGGGGATCCCCCTTAGAGTATGTTGACCCAACTTAATTTAATTAATTTAACGGTACGAGCGGAAGAAGGAAAAAAGTCCCCGATATTACGTAGCTACAGTTTAAGAATTCATTGGTCTAAGTACTTCTTACGTAGGTGTTCGTGATTGGGCTTGTGTGTGTGCTCGTGTGTGTGTGTGTATGTACAATAGGAGCAATGCGTGCCTCCTCTGCCAACTACAACAAGGTACATACTTATAATGAAAGGTAAACGACTTTGGTTGCCCGAAAAAATATGCTACAATAATTTACACATGGAAACACTGAGAATAGGCGAGTTAGCATAGAGGTATTAACCTTAATATACCATGTAGATAAAAGATAAAATATATATATGTATGCATGAATTATATTAAATATCGAAAGCAAAAAAATTTGTATGAAAAATTACTGTAGAAATGAACAGATAACTAGAAGCGACAGGCAAATAATTCGTAATTCGTAATAATTGAAAACTGATAGAGCCCTAGATATATGTATATAAATTTTACTAGATATATAAATAAATTTTAATAAAATCGGTTATGCAGGCATCTTTTACACTCGTACCTAAAGGTGATTTTTATAATCGAATGATGTCCTTGACTGAGCCAAACACACGGAAAACGGGTATATTTTTATCTACATTTTCGGCCCTTCTACTAACCTTTTAATACCCTGCAATTGTCGCACAGTGTTATTAGTCCAAAATGAGTGAACAAAATAACGTATTACTCCAGAGGCAAAACAAATAAAAACAATCATGCCAAATTTTGTATCTGTAGATTCTATAATAGCTGACACCGCCCGTTTATCTGGTGACTAAGAATTTAAACACTTTGTAGAGTCTGCCACGGCACCTTCTGCCGGTTAAAGTTTAATGTATAGACTGAGATACTAAATAACAAAATAAGCCAATTGGACATTTGTTGTAGAGGATTGGGGAAATTCCAGAAAACAACAATCAAATCAAGAGAGTTAGTGTTAGTAACGAACCGAGAGCAACAGTCGACAGTCGGATACTTTATGTTACTTATGTTTACCATAAAAATCACTTAATTCCACGATACCATCTACTCTTTAATGGAATAACGTTATGCATGTAATATTACATTGTCCAAACACCTGTGTACACGTATGTGTCTGTTTGAATGCAAAAAAGACATCATAGTATACCGTAGATAATAGATATACATATGTATGTATGTATGTAGGTCTGCATTTCTAGCGCGTACCAAAGTTCATTATATGCTTCTTCTTGATTTTTTGGCACGAGCTAAGAATGCATAGTGCGTCTTGTCGCTCTGCGAAGATTAATCAGTGGCTGAGTAGAGTGGAGAGGGGTGGCTGCGGTAGGCGGTTTTTAAGTTTTAGTTACGCAATATATGTAATTAGAAATTAGTGTTCTTTCGTCGGTACACAACACAACTGCAAATCTAATTGTACATATGTATGTATATACATTCGTGCAATAATGTGTGTTGAAGTGGGACGCCAATATATACATGTGGATATGCAGACATGTATCTATGGGCGTCCCACTCGCACATTCATAATTTTATAAGGGCTTATAATCGCTGTTATGTTCTAGCATTCTAATTGCAAAATACTGAGAGCAAATCAAAATAATACCATACAATAAGAATCATATTGAACTTGCAAAGACATAAACGACAAAATACGGAAAGAGTGACGACATTGAAGAACGCATTGTTTCCTTTGGGTCGCGTCTTTTTGATGCGTGCTAAATAATATAAAAAAAAATAAACTTTATTTATAAATAGTTAATATTATTTTGATTGTCTTTCATATTGAATAATAAATATGAAATGAAATTTAATTAAATAATATAATTTGTATGTAGCGATTGACTGTAACTTTTATTTTAGTTTATTAGAATAAAAAAAAAAAATAAACAAAATGAAAATTTGCACCCGTCTGAACTAACAATCGAATATATGTACGTCCCTAGCTTTTATAATATCTGAGATCTGTGAGTTCATATTAGACAGACAGACAGACAGGCATCGATTAATCGCCTCGGCTCTGGCTATAATGATCCTTAGCAATAATATTTATACTTTATGAAGTCTTCCAAACAAAAATCTAAAATAAAATTCTCGATTACTAAAAAAACGAGAGCAACAGTCGCGCAAAACGCGACAGTGGGATACCCTTCGACCTATGTTCCCGTGTAGTTTAATTTGTTAAATTCTTAAACATATGCATATGCACATGCTTTGAAATTAATCCCGACAGATGGCGCTCGCGCTTCGCGCTCGCCCGCCTCCCTTGTTAGCTGACAGAAGCACTTGGTTTTATGCTCATACTTTCTTCAATAACTTCTGTGTTTATTGTCCGATCGGATTGTAATTTTGAGACTACGTAGATATTTCATTCAGCTTAGTATATGTTAAGAAAGTTGTATCTTTTATACAGCGCTTACAAATTGAGTTCAAAAATAAAATTATTGATTTGTGGGGGCGGTGAGCGTGGCACCTAACATTTGAAATAAACTTGATCAGCTTATAGTACACAGGAGTCTTCCTGGCAAATTTAGTAAATCTAGTTTTAATAATAGCTGAGATCTGTGCGTTCACACAGACGGACAGACGGACAGACAGACAGACATGGCTCAATCGACTCGGCTTGTGATCCTGAGCAAGAATATATGTATATACTTTATGGGGTCTCCCACGCCTCCTTTGCATTTTCAATGGTCGAAGGGTATAAAAATAGTGGACAAATTAAATTTTAATGTAGGTTCATAATTTTTGTTAGCCACAATGGAATATAAAAATGAATTGTATTCCGAACACAGTTCACTGAATGGCTTATGCAAGACATAGTTTAAATTACATTTAAAAAGTGTTTGTGAAAACCAGTAAGAAAAGCACCAGTCGCGCGGCACCTGACAGTGGGATACCCTTCGACCTATGTTTCTAAGTATGTACACATATACGAGTACATATGCCATGCGTATAAATTATTCTCGACAGTTGGCGCTTGCACTTAGCGCTCTCCCGCCTCCCTTTTAAGCTGACACAAGCACTTGGTTTTATGTTCATACTTTCTTAAATAACTTCTGTATTTTTTGTCTGATCTTATTACATTTTGGAGAATACGATATTTTATTCAGTTCAGTATATGTTAAAGTCAAAAAAGTTGTATCTTTTATCAGCGCTTATAATTTAATTATTTGGCATTTGAAATATACTTTATCAGCGTATAGTACACAAGAGTCTTCTTGCCAAATTTGGTAACTCTAGCTTTTATAATAGCTGAGATCTGAGATCAGACAGACAGGCATGGCTAAATCGACAAAGTTAGTATACCATTTTTTGATCATTTTCAATGATCGAAGAGTATAAATAGTTACGGGTGATTCTACAACAGGCAGAGAAGTGAAACCCGTTAAGCAAGTCATCACTATCTACGTCCCCTTAAATAAGGTTATCCATAAATACGACACCAAGCATGGTTCTACGATTGGCTTGAGCAGACAGATGAAATAACAAAAGTCTACTAAAATAAGTACGAAAGAAGTCTTGAACTTAGATCCCAGATAAGGTATATAAATCAAATATTGTTTAAAAACCATCGTAATATTACACCCTGAGTTTATTTAGCACATACTTGCCATATACTCAATGATGGTAGAGCTTACAGTTCAAAATTATTTTGCAGTAATTTATCATCTTTTCCATTATAGAAATGTCCATCCATTACAAAATTTTATTAAAAATTTCGTTCTTGGCAACTTCTTAAAGTCAACTGATTGTGCAAAGTCTTGTGTGTCAAATGATTTCTTTAATACGTGTCAAGTTTAACCATCTGTCGTTTGCAAAATATTGCTTATATCGAGGTTTACAGAATGTAGATTAGTGTGCCAAAATTGTATTCGGATCGGCATCAAAAATCAAAGATAACAAAATCCGAAATTCTAAAAAAATAATCTATACAAAATGAATGCATTTGAAGTGCAAAATTTAATTTAATACATGGCGTGTAATAAAACTGCAAGTGCTTTGCCTGCTGCGCTTTGCTTGCGACTTTGCTAGGCGAGTGAAAAAGCCAAAATCGTATCACGTGCCCCGTTCAATTAGGGAAAGGGCAGCCGTCTCACAAGTGGACCCACAGGGAGACAGTCGATGAGGTGTGAAAGGGAGTCGCGCGGGTCCTGTCCTTGTCCTACATGCTAATTATTCATAATTGGCGCTTATTAAATTTAATTTGGGTTATCCGACAGACAGGCACGTTGCCTGCTTCTGCTCTGCTAAGCTGTCAATAATGTGGAAAGGCGTGCGGAACTAACGGGACATCACGACAGAAGCGTGTCCTTGCACACAAACCCACAGTCACTAACACACGCGTAAGTGCTGTGCGGTGTGTTGTCTATAGCCCTGACCTTTGGCATTAGCGAACGGGAACTGAAACTGAAACGAAACTGGCCTCGGGCAACAAATTTGCTTATAATTCAAATACAAGCCCAAAAAACAAGAACAACAGCAACAAGTAGAAAAAAATACAAAAACATAAAATAAAAAACAAGTGCAACAAAAATGAAAGAAGGAAAAAAAAAAATATGTATAACGAGCGAAAGGAAAAACACGTTAAGCAAACACGATAACGATACTATATGTATAGTTAGATATGCAGATACGTGCGCATGTGTGTGTCAGTGTGCACAACAAGGACAGTAAGGACAACGAGGCGACAAGGCGTGCACACAAGCAGCAGTACAAGAAATTTATTTCAATTTAAAAATTTTCGTCACACGCGCAGCGAGTTAACAGCTCAACCCCCTTTTACTCCCACTCCCACTCCCTCTTCCTCCTCATCTCCTCTCGGGGGCTGCACGAGGGCGTAGCCATTTGTATAATTGCTGGCGTGCTGACGGTCTGGTGGTCTCAAAATGTGAGGGAGGCAGCGTTTGCAGTTAAAGGAGCGCAAGTTTCGTCCGTTTAGTTAATGCCATGACACGTTTCAAGGACGCGCCACAAACAAAGGACATTATCGTGACAGACATGGGAAAGTTTTCAGCACGGCACTAGCCATGGTTCCCGGCCTGACTCCCAGCTCCGACTACGCCAGTCGCTGCTGAAGTAATTGAAATGATACCAGCGATTTATGACTGCATATCATTGATATGCCAACAATCCCCACAATCCTTGGCCAAGACCCATGGCCAGTGTCTCTTGACATCGATTGACGGCAGAACAGAAGGACAGCTCTGAAGGACACTCCAAGTCCAGCTGTGCTTTTGGATTCGAGTTTGTCGTAATATATCTTTGTGCGGCTCCTTTACGAGGTTAAGGTTGCAAACCACGTGTTGTCCTTCTATCGAAATAGAATGCAACAAGCAGACGAAGATGTTTTTTTTACTTTTGGCCATCTGCCAACAACAACTGCCAACTGGCAGCCACTGAGTGGGCATTGATTGCGCCATGGAGTGGCGTAGCGCGGGTTCCGGGGTCAAGTCAAGTACAAGTGCTACTTATCTTATTTGTGGGAGCTGTCGACCGAGTTTGTTGTGTTTTGTGTTGCTTTCTCCTTACATTGTTGTTGTTCTTCCTGTCACGAACAACTCGCAACATATGGTGGCTAGACAGTTGGCCGCAGCTGGTCAAGAATACAGCGCAAGCATGTTGGGCCTTTGGTTTGATTATTTCAACTTAATGATTCTTAAACTAATGAGCGCAATTTATTAATCGGTTAACTTTTGGAACTCTGGACGTCTTTAATTGCATAAATATTCTTAATTCTATCTCAAGAGTATTAATTTACAAATATGAAAGCTACAGTCGACTGGGCTCCGACTAAAATTCTTTCCTAAGGAAAGGTTTCCTTTTAAAATGTAAAAAAAATGCAACCCTTTTTTTTTTTTAAACCGAAGCTTTTTTGTAGAATATATAAGAAAAAATATATTCAGGTCCAATGCATAGTTTTCACTGAAAGAATCTTTACATGATCTACCACGATTAGTGCTTTAGAAAGGAAATACTTTTTTTTACCCAGAAATTTAGATTTAAGCAATTTATTTATTTTTATACAGATTAAATTAAAAAAGTTGGTAAAGATCACTTTTCTGATTTCGAACGTTGCTTGCACACATAGTTGTTATCGAATTCTGATTTAGGATTTAAGGAATCTGATTACCTTTCAGGAATGGTCATTATTTTTTCAAATCGGTTCACTTCGCACAGAGGTTTTTGTAAACTGCCATCCTGAATAGAAAATAACTGTTCCCTAAACTCATTCTATGTTATTTATCAACTCTTAACCACAACATTTGGATAATTAGTTATTATCCACATCAAACGTTCTAACGTTCAATGAGTATTGAATGAATGGGCCCTTCCCGATTTTAAAACACTCACAAGATTTCCCAAAAAAAGCTATGGTGATATCAGTTATTCTCGTATCGCTTGCCTATTGGTTTTTACTTAATAAAACAAGACACAAAATCAGGCATGTGTAGGGCTGTTAACGACCGAAAAAATATGATTTTCGGTTCTTGATTCCAAGGCATACGAGACGTTCACAAAACTTATTTTTTATACCCTGTGACCATTGAATATGGTCAAGAAAGGGTATACTAACTTTGTGCAAATGTATGTAACAGGCAGAAGGCCTATTTTTGTTATTTGTCAAGATAAAACTTAAGTTCTGTGTTCGCTTACTAAAGGGTGAATAGGGTAACTACCCATGTAGGGAGTAGTCGAATAAGTAGTTTAAGTATGGCTTATCGACAGCCCTAGAACGACTGGGTTACTACATCAGACTTTTTATACCCTTCGACCATTGAAAATGGTCAAAAAAGGGTATACTAACTTTGTGCAAATGTATGTAACAGGCAGAAGGAGGCGTTGGAGACCACATAAAGTATTAATATATTCTTGCTCAGAATCACTAGCCGAGTCAATTGAGCCTTGTCTGTCCAGATGTCCGGACGACCAGATCAAGTTTATTTCAAATGTTTGGTGCCACGCCCACCGCCCCCCGCAAATGAATAATTTTTGAACTCAATTTATAAGCACTGTATAAAAGATACAACTTTCTGACTTTTACATTTACTAAGCTGAATGAAATATCTACGTATTCTCCAAAATGCAATCCGATCGGACAATAACCACAGAAGTTATTTAATAGGTTGAAGTGTATCCCACTGTCGCGTGCCGCGCGACTGTTGCTTTTCTTACTGGTTTTTTCATATGCGACAATTCTATGTGGATGATTTTTCAAAACATCATCACACAAAATTTGGTAGCTGTTATTGTGTCTGGAATCTAGGTTTTCAAACATACGGACAGACAGAAAGACGAACAAACGGTCGCGACTGTTAAGGCTAAGCTGTTAATTATGGCTGTTAATTATGGCTAAGAATATACGAGAACGATATGTCCATTTTGGTGTCTCCCGTCCTTTCGCTGGCTGTTACACATTATAGGTTGGCACAAAGTTGTAGTACCCTTCTCCACTTTGGGTAGCGGGTATAAAAACTTCATCTACATGTACTTAAAGGTTACAGTGTCATCAAATTTAGCTCTTACCATTTTTTAACAACAATATGTCGACTGATTTACTTATGTATGTATATCCACTACCCACCCCACACGATTTGTAAAATATTCAATTTCCGAGTTTATCCTCGCGATGGAATTCATTACACTCCTTTATTTGGACAGTAATAAATATTGTGCTCATCAAAAATGAACGTTCTAGAATTTTATTTTTATCCCAGAATGAAGGGTTAGCAAATGCTAGAGTCAACTAATAATACGCCGCAAGAACTAAGATCAAGCGCTAATCACAGCAATTGAAGCTCTGCTAAACCTATGCAGTCCTCAATCAGGTGAGCAGCGGCACATGGTCGCCGACTTTGCCCTTCAACTTGACCAATGCGCCGCAGGGCGAACTAGCAAGGAAATGGAATAGGGGTGTCGAATTGGTCTCTGGCTGTGCGTCCGCATATTCCATGAGTCAAATGTCCTTGTCAAACACTAATGGCGTCGTCGATTTTCGCCACTCCCTCTTAGCACCTCACCGACCCCCTCTGTGCACAGCATTCTCCATTTGTCCATTGTCCTTGCCATGCTGTTGTACAAATGTGTGAGTGTATTTGTGGCTGTGGGACTGTGTGTTAATGTGCGACAGTCAAGAACCGCTGATCCGACGACGCGTCGTTGCCGTTCAGCTTTTGCAGTTATGCGTTTCAGTGGCTCCTCGAAACAAATAAAAAATGTGAAATGTGCGTTTGCATGTATGCGTGACGAGTAATTGAAATGTGCTCCAAGTGTGCGTGTCTATGTGTGAGTGCATTTCTTTGGCATGACTGGGGCTCCAGGGAGATCCTGTTTCTGTCCCTAACAAATGACGATGCGTTTGACGCTGACGATGCAGTTTTTTATGTCCGTTTCTCACTCATCTTTCTCCCCTCTCTTACTTATGTATCTCAATGTTTCTTTTTCTTTCAGAATTTATGCCTCTGCAGCTTTCCATCGATTTTCGGTTGCACCAACAACAGACTGGGGATGAAATACCAAGCATATAGAACGGATTTGATACTAAAAAACTATGCAGGTAATCTACGAATACAACACAACAGTGTCAGCTTTTTATTCTATATTGATTTTCACTATTGACTAAGAAAGAGAATTATGTGTTTTGTTATCACTATACAGAAATACCCTAGGGGGTACCAACTTTTTGAAAATATAAATATTCTGAATTAGATACCATATGAAAAATATGTATTATATTTTATCAAGACCGATAAAATTGGTTTTATGTGTACGACAATTTTTAAATTTTTGTTGCTTGATAAATTTTATTTATGACTCTCAAAGGATTCCCTTTGTGGATTGTGAACGATTTAGACTAAAATTTAAAAGATGCGTTTGATATTTGGTTCAGCAATTTCAGTTTCCTTAGTACACACGCTTTTTATTTATTTTCCTTCATCATAGTAGAATGTTTAAGTATTTATAAATTAATTAAGTCGCCGACGAAGCTGTCACGTTGCTTACAAAACGTTATAAGTTGAATGCAAATTTCGCTCCCGGCTTGCCACGGCAGTAGGAATTCTCGTGGCAGGCACTCGTGATGCCTTTCCTTGGTGGAGCTGTAACTGCGGCAAGTTCGGCTTATCGGCGAATGCGACATAATGGCGGCAATGGCACGTGGCGATAAGTTGTTGCGGTTGTTGTTGTTCTTGGCATTGTTGCTCCGCTCGTTGCTGCGCTTGTTGCTGTAATAGCTATCGATATTGTTGTTCCTTTCCTTGGTTGGGTTGCTCACTTTTGTCAGCGGCAGTGTCCATGAAAAAGCATCAACAAGAACGACAGCAACGAATTCCATTCCAACCTCTCTCCCACCTACCGCTAAGCTGATGTGAGAGTGTGTGTGCGTGTGTTCACACAAGTTGCAACAAGAAAGTCGTGCAACAACAACAAGTAAAATGAAAAACTGTCTAAATTGAAAAAATCATATATACAGCGAAACGAAGCGAACAAAATCCCAAACCACTCACACAAACATATGTCTCTCTGTTTAATAAAAACACACGGATACACGTGAGCTTACGCATACAGGCACTGTGGAAACAGCGCAAACACAAATATAATATTTATTGGCCCTGATTGCAATGTGTGTCAGTGTTGATGTATCAACAAATTACCAGAACTTCTTTTTACGCAGGCCACTGTTCTGATATCTGAATTTACCATGACTAAAATACTTTTTATCAATCGTAATTATACCCTACGACCATCGAAAATTGTCAAATTGTACTTTGTGCAAATCTCACAATGAATATGTACATATATATTCTTAAGCAGCATCAGCACAAAAGTCGATGTAGCCATGTCTGTCTGTCTGTTTGTCTTTCCGAATGTCTGTATGAACACAAAGCTAGAGATACTAAATTTATCAGTAAGGTTGATGTACTTTTCGGACAAATCAAGTATATTTCGAATGTTGGGTGCTATGCCAACCGACACGCAAATTAATAGTTGCATTTTGCAATAGATTTGTGCGGCGAATAAAAGTAAGTTTTCCTCCTACATAAAATAAAGTTACCTTAGTATCCTAGTATTTATATAACAAGTTTTCAAAACAGGGCGAAGGGAACGCCAGACTGTAGCTTTAATGTATGTTTTAAATTTAAATTTCAAAACTTTTTGTAAATAAATTAAATATTTGACATTAAACTGAACTAAAAATATCTAAACCTCAAATACGGAACAATTTCACCTAGTTTTCAAAACCAGTTTTAAGTGCACTAACATGCTTTGTCTATCTCGCATACATAAGTATACCAGCGATGCTCAAAACTATGGTAAATTCCCAAATGCTATATTAATTGTCCGGTCAGATTGGTGCTAAATATAAACATATGTCAAACAGAGTTTGCATCTATTATACATCGCTTACATCTTATCTTTGAAGAAAACTTAATCTGTGCATGGTAAACAGAAACCTTTTTGCCACTTTAGTTGTCTCTAGTCTTTTAAAATAGATGAGATCGGCGCATTCATCAAGACACACAGACGTACAGATAAATGGACAGACAGATGGTCAGACAGACGGACATGGATCAATCTGAGCAAGAATATATATATTGCAGAGGGTATATTAGTTTTGGCCAAGAGTTTGCAACGCACCTTAGCAGACATCTCTCACCTCATAAAGTATATAAATTCTGAATCAGCATCAACAGAGGAATTGCACTAGCCCTGTCCGCGTGTCCGTCGTTGCAACACAAACTAGTCTCTCAGTTTACAAGCTATCTTGTTTCTTATTGCTGCACGCTATATACATATATGTAAGTCAAAACAAGCCGAATCGGACCGATATATCGTATAGCCACACAAACTATCGGCCTATTTTTGTTATTTGTCAAGATAAAACATAAGTTCGGTGTTCGCTTACTAAAGTGCGAATAGGGTAACTAGCCATGTAGGGAGTAGTCGAATAAGTAGTTTAAGTATGGCTTATCGACACCCCTAGAACGACTGGGTTACTACATCAGACTTTTTCTATATAAATAATATGCCTGTTAAATTTCAACAGAATCGGACCACAATAACATATAGCTGCTATATAGTAGGTAGAATCTGCCTGCAGTTCTGGTTTTAGAAAT